>RJWM01001752.1:0-145318 GCA_004363535.1 Dasyprocta punctata
AATTCCATGTACTCCTCAAATATTAGTTCTTTAGTAAAACAGTGTATTTCTTGACACAGTACTTTTAGTAATCATCATCTAATTGTTTCCCAAGCTTAAGTTTTTGAAAATTATTAAATGTACAAATATCAGGTATACTCTTAATATACCAATATTCTTAATATGCCAATAAGTGAAAGCAAGGCACATGGAGATTAAGTATAGGAATTTCCTTGAAGAACTTTCAACTTGCTTTAGAAAACAAGACATACATGCAGACAATAAATGAAGAGAATCCCACACCATGCTATGTGCACTATTTTTAAGCATCATATTTTAGGATAGTCAGCATGAAATGCTGTTAGAAATAAAAAAGGAAAAGATAAGGAAAAATACTCTGTAATCACATACTACAGTACTTTAAAGTGAAAAAGGAACTGGTTATTTATGCAGACCCTTGCTTTCAGCACACAAAGACTACAAACTCATAATGTGGTTTAAGTTAGATGTGATATCAAAGTTTGAATCCTAATTTTCTGTGCCTTTGTCAATTTGTATTAAACAGTATTTGACCTTGGCAACAGAGAATGGAGAGGCTTTGGATAATAAGGAGAATAAATGTTTTAGGCAAGCAGTCTGGTAAACTGTAATATAAACAGTTTTAAGAGCTTGCTATATTTTATAGCATCAATAGATCGCTAATGCAAGGCATTGAACTGATTTATAGGACCATCCTGTGAACAAAGATCTTTAACATATGGTAGAGCCACCAAATATTTGCTGAATTTAAAAATAAGAAGATGGCTCATTCAAAGGAACCTATTCATACTTCTGTACTTTTCAACCCTAGAGGGGCAGATGATAGAAACATTAGGCTTACAATGAATGCTTTTTACTAGGAGACAGCAAAGTCAAATTTAATGATTAGAGGTTAAATTTACACCTGTCTACCACAAATTAGTTGTACATCTTTATATGCTCATCCAAAAGGGAAAATAATCGATAATCTCGAATTCTCTTTCTAAGTAATCATCAGATTTTAAAAATGAAAACCTGTTTGGGTGACATAAAAAATATCATTTGTAAATTAAAATTTGAAGGATAAACAATGTAATAGAAATCTTATGTGTTGATTTTTATATTCCTCAGACTAGTGTTTTCTCTTGATTTCTAATTGCATAACATTCTCATCTATTTTATTGATTTTTCTTATGATTTTGAACCTATTTTTATTAACTTCAATTTGTTCAGAGAACATTTTTTAAGGTGTGCTCTGGATCAATCAATCTGGTAGGTACTGAAAATATGGAAGTACAAGGCAATCTTTTTGCTAAATAGATAATTAAGGTACAAACAATAAGATGTATTTTGGAGCTATTATACACAAGGTACTTCACATATGCTAATTCTCAGAAAAATCTATAGATTATCATTCTATTTGTAGAAAAATATTGAAATGTTGTCTATATAGGTTAGAACCCACAAAACTTAAGCAGAAAGAAATATATAAAATTTTTTAATATAAACATAGATGGTTTTATATTTGTATATAAATCTTATTTGAAAATGTAATATACACTTCCTCACTGATATATAAAGCTTATAAGTGTAACTGAAAGTTTCAAAAATGTGACTGAAAATCATTCATATGATTAAACTGTATAATTAAATTATTTTTCTGAAAATAATAAAGTACATTTTATGTATTATCCCAAATGTATTTGGAGAGACTACTGCTTAGGAAAGTAGTTAAGCTTTTACAGTATAATGAATATATATATATATATATATATATATATATATATGGACTGTTAACTTATGTATTTAAAAAGCAAAAATGTGACTAGAATAGTGACTATAAGTTTAATTCATGCAAAAGCAATTTAATCTTGTCCTCTGATTTGCAAATTCAATTATCATTTCAGGGCTATTCCAAATACCCTAATTATCAAAAACATTTAATTATGAAACATATGTTCTGTTAGATGCTGATAAAACATAATACAAAGATAAGATGCCACTGATCAACTAAGAGACAGACCTCAAGGAAATAATTAAAATATAATGGAAAAGTTGTTTAAGGTCTAGGTATTTTTAGGGGTCGAGGTATTTTTCGAAGTCTAGGTATTGTTAGGGGTCTAGGTATTTTTAGGTGTCTAGGTATTTTATTAATAGTCATGGAATATTGTACATCTTTGAATGCCATCTTACCCTGAGTTTTAAATTCTATATTATGAGGACAGAACATATATCACTGAACTCTCAGGGGTTAAAATATGGCGATGTATTTGAGATAGTATTGAACATAACAATCAAAAGTTAAATATTTTGTACAGTTTTTCACATTTGACATTTTGAGTCAGATAATTCCTTCTTGGAATCATAAAGAAGACTCATGTATATTTTAGTATGCTTAGTAGCACCCCTGGTCTCTATTTAGTAGATGCCAGTAGCATCACTGAAAGCTACAACCAGAAGTGTATACAGACATTGCCAGATGTTCTCCGCAGAGTGGAGGATGGAAACATGAAATCACGCCATGTTAAGAACTGCCTTATTTAGGACATGGAGCTGAGTATTTAGATCTGAGTCTAGGAGACAGATAGCAGTTGTAGGCTATTTTAAGTGACAAAAAGCTATTGAGATATAAGAAGAAACATTTCCATTGATAATTCATAGTAGTAAACTGATTCAGGAAATATTTCAAGAACGTGATCTAAATTTTCTAAGCAGAAAGTTGATGATAGTACATCCTTTCTGGCCTCCCCCTTTTTTTTTAGTTCTTGACATAAATTCAGAAGCTACAGCCATAGATTCCAGTTTCCCCTGCATCCCTGTTCCATAGGACTTTTCCCCCTAGCGTCTTAGCTACTTTCCTTGCTGAGACAGAATACCCAGCATCCAAAGATAAAAGAAAAAAGGTTTATTTTGGCTCACAGTTCACAGAGGTTTCAGTCCATCGTTGGCTGGCTCCAAGGTACAATGGCATAGCAGAGGCATTGCAGAGGAGAAACAGTCCATGGCAAAGCAGGGCAGGCAGAAGCCAACTGGCAGTAAAGTAGTAAGAAGCAAGCATCAGGCTACAGCAGCAGCCCTCTTTCCGTTCCTTATAACCCATCCATAGTACCAACCCTCTGGGAGGACAGCACTTTAATCCTAACATCACACCATGAGTCAATTCAAGCATCACCTCCTTGATTCCAGCATCACATACCCTAGCTCCAGCCACTTCGAAAAAGCCCCACCTATGACTGCATGAGTCTTTGAGGTAACATCTAGATACAAATAATACACCTAGGATCTATAAAAGTCAGTTCTATTGTTCAAGCCTCATTTTAGTTCTACTTTCAACTAACATTTTCCAAAGAATTCACCTTTTACTTATCTCCTTCTATATGTAAGGCAATTTGGCACAGATGCTGAAGATTTCCTGTAACTCTGGTTTATTTGCATTTTGCTGATATTTCTAATGTATTCACTGGAATTCTTTCATAGCCTTGAAGTTCACAGTGTCAAAAGGGTTTTTTTGTTTCCACTTGTTAGCTTATTTGTTTGTTTTATTTTTTAATGAAAGATTTGTAGCAAGAAATTAAAAAGGTCTAAAATTAGTGGATTTGTCAAAAGGAGAATGTACATTTTTGGGATTCAAAGACATAAAAAGAAGAAAAATACTAGTATAAGATTATGATAATATTTGTTACTCAGAAATTTTATGATAAAATATTTTGTGCAGTGGAGATAAAAATCACGATCTAGTCAGACAAAAATACCTTTATCTTAAATTACTTTGTCACTCTAAATCAGATAAAATAGTTGAACCAATAGTATATTGATCTTCACTCCTTAGAATAGCTCTTAGTTGGAAAGAAGTTAATAAAAATAAACTTTGACTTGGGAGATATTTTCTTGGAAAAAGACAGACATGCTAGGATGGTCAGACGCTGGATTTGAGGAGTATGACCATACAGGAAAGCACCTGAGCCCCAACTAAGGGGCAGGGGAGAACACAAGACAGATTGCTCTCTCCTTCATGTTAAACAATGAAATCTAACCTTTTCTCCTATAAGGACAGATCCAAACTAAAACCAGATCTTCAAACACTGAGGGCCTGGAATATGAAGGTCATGACTCTGCCCTCTGCCAAGAGTGTTAATTTTGCCTACAAATGCCCAGATAAAGAAAATCTTCCACTTGAAACTATGAATGTAGACCGTGGATAGCCAAGTGCTTGGTAAAACCATGACTGCTTCCCATCATTTTAATTTTAATTAATGAGTAAGACCTCTGTCCTAGTAGAGAAAACCTTGTTGAGTGACAGATCATTGTAAACATTTGATAAGATACCATAATACGATGGTTACCAAAAGATACAGAAGTTCAAACATGTATGATCTTAAGTTACTTGTCTATAACAAAATTTCCATTTCTATTTCCCGTTTATGTGAAAATCTTTTCAGTATTTACTTCTATTAAAAATCAGGCTAGTGTTAATTCTGGAGTGTGCCACTTTTGGCAATAAATACTATTCATGCACAGATGCATGAACATGAAAAAATACATGGAAAAAGATTGTTAGCCCCATTCATCTATCTCATTTGGAGACATATATAGAAAAAATACATTTTAATGTATGATGAATATTGATAAATATTTATGTTATTTTGAATAGTGGTATTTAAATAATTAAAACCATAATCCCTGGAAAATTTAATACTTAAAATATGAATATAATATAGTTACCAAAATTAGAACTCAGGATTTTTAATAATGTTGACTACAATTTCTTAAAACATTTTTTGTTTCAGAGAAATATGATGAGACTATTAATTTAAAAATCTCCATGCATGGTATAGGAGGATTGAAGTCTGTGGGGGAGAAGGAGTGGAAATATGAGTTGTAGAAGGAAAACATGAGTGAAATAAGATTTCCACATGTTAAAAAGAATCAAACTGTTCAGTGATTTCAGTTTTGCCTAGGAAATATATAGATAAAGATGTAGACAGAACATACAGATCTTGAACTCAGGAGATTCTGGGCAAAAGATAATATTTGGAAGCAGGAAGTCAATCGGCAGTAACTACAAGCAGGCATGGATCTAGGCAAGGACAATCAATATATGATCAAGGAATGTGCCCAGGGTTCTAGGTTAGTTTTTCCTTTTATGAATCACTAAGACACTGTTCATACCACTATTAAAGCATGTTAAGTGTTGTGTCTATTTACGTGTTTATTTCCTTCATGGTACTAGTTACTCAGGGATAGAGAACGTATTTTAGATAACTTGATGTTCCCAGGAGCTGTGTCAATTTAGGGGTGTGAATTATTATGACTATGTTAGTATCACTGCTGTTAAGTGCTTAGTAACTAACTGATAAAAAGAGTTGTGAGAAAAAGATTAAAGAACACTATATGTTGAATATGTTGTTCTGTATTTGAGGATTCACTAGTAGAGCCAATGATGTGCTTTCGTCCCTGGAGTTGTGATGGATTTATATCAACTCGCCTGTTTTTCCTCACGCAAGTTCCCTTTCACTGCTATTTATTTGAAATAAAGGAAATTTAAATTACAAGAGGTTGTGTTAGACTATAGTTACGTGTTAGAGTGCTTACCTAACATGTTGCAGGCCCTGGTTTAATCCCTAGAGCTGCAAAAGAAAAAAAGTGATATTTCATAAGAGAGTTCTTTTTTTTATATTTTGATATGCTGTTGTCAATTAGGTCTTTTAGTTGTGTGTACTGTTTTTGATAAATAAGTCCTTAAACAGACCAAATACATGATTTATAGCTTTTGGTCAAGATGTTCTAAAATATTGAACTTGTGGTTCTATATTTTTAAAATGTCGAAACTTTAAACAAAGGAAAATCAATATATATCAAGAGAGAATAATTAAAATATATCATTATGTTGCCAAGAATATTTGTGAAAGAGACTATGAAACAATCATAATTTTAACATTGGGCTGGGGATATAGCTCAGAGGCACAGCGTCTGCCCGGCAAATGTAAGGTCTGAGTTTGACTCCCAGCACACACACACACACACACACACACAAAAGTTAAAACTGGAAAAATATTTTAATGCAATTTTCATTATTTTTTGATTTCTCATTTTTATTTGCTTATGTGCAGAAAAAAGTCCAAACATAGCATAGTTTCTGTCTGTAAATGACAAAGTTTTACCTCTTTTTCCAGGATAGCTTGCTATTATACTTGTGCAAAAAATGATCATTATTATTAAAGGATTAGAAAAGCATAAATTGTGGTTAGAAGAAAATGTAGTAAATAAAGTAGAAAGTAACATTTTCATAGGAACTCAATGATAAAGAGTAATTCCACTTAGAAGCAACATTAACATCAAATCTATTATGTGTCTCAGCTAGTTGCACTTGAAACCTTGAGTAGCAGGTCAACGAGCACTGGAATCTGAGATGATGTACGCGAATATAATTTTATTTAAAAGAAAACAGCATCAGCATGCTCTCTACATAATTACTTCAATAAGAAGCTGTGTTGCAGACTTCCACTTTGTACTGTATATTTTGATCTTTAGAGTGTAGACTTAAGCCTTACAATTTCTTTTCCTTAAGTCTGCATCCCACTTAGAGTGAACTTCTTGCTTCAAAAATATATATGACACTTTGAAAGTGAACAATTAACACCTTGGAAATGATTGTAAGATTTTAATTATATTCATCTTTGTTCAGTTTAGATAGCAGTGTTTCATTTTAACTTCTGGTTCTCAGATGATTGTCAAGATAATAGAGAAGGAGGGAAATTACGAATCTAGGATTGTAGGACTTTAAATTCCTGTTTAGTTGACTCCCTGTGACTGATAAAATCAACATATAATATTGCTCTATTTAGATGCCTCTAATCTATGAATTGGAAAAATGTAGTGTTATTTAAAAATGAGTTCAATTTTTTTAAGCAAATAGCAGGTTGATGGTACTAGAGGGATGTAGAAACAGGTAGATAACTGACCCCTTTTTCTTTTAAATTATTTTTGGCAGATCCAATTCAAAACCATTTTTGCTTCATTCTGATAAAAGCTGATAATTATAACTCATTCTTCAAGCACACATTTAACATTCTTGCTTGAGCGCATAAAATGGCAAACAATTTTTAAATCTCTTAGCATCGTTTTACCTGCAATTATATTTCCCTCTTAATAGTATCTTTTGAGAATAAAATGTAAGACCATAAGTGAATCAGAAAGTACAGCCTGTAACCAAAAATGCAAATTAAAATGGAAAGTTAAGAAAATTTTCCATGAATTTAATCTCACCAGTTATTCTATTTCTTCACAGAATAGAAAACCAGGCTGTCCCCACAACTCCTATTTTATCAATTTCCTACTCCAACCCTTGAATCTTATTGCAGACTCATTTTGGTGAGTGTGCAATAATAAAAACGATGATGAAAATAAAGTGTCACCATCAACCAAGCTATTATAAGGTTAAACTTCCTGTACAAATTGACTTGGCATATTTTGGGTTTTCTTATCCTATGAATAATTCTGGATTCAAGTAGTATTTTACAATTAGGTAAATGCATACAGATGTTTTAAGTATCTGGATTAATGCTACAAATGTACAAAATAACAGAGCCAGAGATATACTTAGATAACTCTGTCCACTCTCTCTTTCCTGAAATTAACAATCCATCTATAAGGTGTCATTGAAGGCTTAGAAGCCAGAGAAGCTAAAAAGTTTGATTAAAAAAATACCCAAGTTAAAATGTCACAGCCCAAATTTATGCAAAAGTTTCCCTCTCCAGAGGGTGTATGTGTGTAGATGAGTTTAATTGTAGTCCCAGTTGTATCCATGACACTGATGATTTTACTGAGTAATTTAAGTGTTAAAATAATTTTTCATTGCACCATTATATTACATTAGATAACAAGAGAAATTTTTGAGCTTTTATTTTGGCTTTGAAGTTAGAGGATATTTTTCAATTTTCTCTTAAAATTTCATAACATTCTAGAATACAAAATGGCATTTACAGTGAGAAAATTCAGATATTTAAAATATGGTCAATATTCAAATATTATATATGAATATGTACATACACTTACATCCATATTGCATCTATTACACATAGGATATACAAGTCTTTGCAGCGTATGCAATAAAGGAAACTTTGTATTCCAAAGAATTATCCAAATGTGTATTTTTTTTATGATATCATGGTACTTTGTCATTGATTATCAATGTAGATATTCTCCTTTAAAAAAGGAAAAGTAAAGAAGGAAAAATGAAAATCTTAATGCCTCGGAGTAAATTCCCAGGAAGTCATCTTTATTTTTTCTATTTGCCTTGGAGGAGATGGTGATGTAAAAGTTTTTCACATAAACAAAAGAAGAGGACTCTTGTTTCTCTATGCCTCCCTTCTTTTTCCTTCCATCTTCCTGCTTTCCTTCCTTCCCTTCTCCCTCCTTCCCATCCTGCCTCCCTTCTTTCCCTCATACTCCTTCATCCTGAACACACGCTGTCCACAGGGTCTGCCCTGATTTTGGCAGCAGCATTTCATGAAACAAATGAACACAAATGCTATCTACCTTCCCACTCCTTCAGACAGTCCTGCCCCAGAGCTCAAGGATCATTTTGTAGTTGGAGGTTGAACTGAATGAATACTGCTTTCAATTATTCTGTGATTTGAGACTACTTCTACTCCAGCAAACTCATTGGTTTTGCTTTGTATTTAAACACAATAGACGAATAAGCTTCTAAATGGTGATTCATTTGAGGACGCTGGCACATAAATTTATGAAAATGAGGTCGTAAAGACTCACATGAGTGCTAAAGGAGTTGTGATAGCCTCCCCCCATAAGGACACTGCTTGTTATGGCCAAGTACAAAACCATGTGCAGTACATGGATTCCAATGTATCCTTTGTAGTGCACTTAATATTTGGAGGGTTTTCTTCAGGAACAGTTTTGTCCAGGACAATCAGAGACTAAGAGGACGACCATGCAGAAAATGACTGCACTTGCTGTACAGTATGAAATCTCAGGGTCCTTTCTGTACAGCCCAACATTAAAACAATTGGACAGCCCCTGGAAGAAAATGCCAGAGCTCTGGTACAAGAGAGATTGTTGAACAGGGGGCTTCACTGCAAATTGAGGTGCGAAGGAGAGATATGCGGCAGGGCTTGCAGAACTTTATGCTGTGACTCATCTGCAACCTTTTGCAAATTTTAATGTGGCAAAAGTACTGCGTTATTATGATGTACCATGTGGTATCCTGATTTGTCATACTCACTTGACATATCTTTTATTGAGGGGTACAAGAAGAAACCCCACACTGGCTGAGGAAAATTTCTCTACTTACATCCCACACAGAGATTTAAAAATATATTTCTAGAATTTGGCATTTACAGGAACATATTTCACTTTAGTTGTTCTGAAAGAAGACAGCTATTTTTTGTCCTTGGAGGGGAAGAATCTGTAACGCTACCATGTCACCACTAGAGGGCCAACGGAGTGCGTTTGCTTTGCAAATAGGGTTTGAGAGAGACAGGGAACAGACGTTTGATTTTACTTTGCATAAGTATATTTTTATAGCGCTGGTTGAATTAATATTCCAAATGATATTCTGAATTTTTCTTGTAATTTGTTTATTTTTTATAGCTTCAGCAAATACTGTTATTTTTTCAAGCACCACCAAATTATAATCTTTTATCTCAAGAGATAAACTTACTGCATTAGAAGAGGATTTTATGCTAGGCCCTATCATTTTCCTTTAGAGTTATTTAAATTATTTTGCAATATGGTGGTCATAAAGGCAGTTGATTTGTGAAGCTGAATAGGAAAAACATAAAATCCCGTACAATGTACCTGTGATTGGAGAAAGGAAACGCATTCTTTTCCTTGCAAGGAATGGGATAATTTCCTTGGAATAACCTCATTCATAGTTGAGAACAGTTTATAATGGAATGCTTTTGGGCTATGTTCGCATTAAAGTTTATAGAGACAAATGGAAATAAATCTCTAGTAAAGTGCTTTTGGTTATCAATAGCAAACAACCTCATGTATCTGCTTTGGAAAACACAAAATAGTTACATTTCTGTTTAAATGCTTTAATAGTGTATGAAAATGAGAGAAATGATGGCTTATGATTTATTAATACAGACTTTGCAATTAAAATCATTATTTTTAATATTAGCCATCTTGCTTAAATGTAATAAGTATGCCGGAAATGACTGCGTGAAAGATTCACGTTATGTCTAGGCTGTATCAACTCTCACCTGATTTGATTTTCAACTGAATACTGGGGCAAGTAAAGTGATCTTGATGGCTTGACATTAAGTTATGTTCAAAACCAATGATGAATGACTGAGTAAATAAATACTTTTGCTGCAAGTGTCTTTCATGATAGTTCTTCTCCTTTGACTTCTGGAATGAAGAAAAAATTATATAGTGTATGATAATCCTTTATACCTGTTTACATTGTGGTAACTGCTCCATTGCATAGAGTTACTGGTCTTAGTATGTGATGCTTTTTTCTCACTCTCCCATGTGCTCTTGGCATGAGGAGACGGTATATTCTTCCCCTCCAAATCTGCATAGCTATTTATAGTGTGGACCCCAAGAGAAACTCCGTAAAACATAGTTTGGCTTCTTTCACTAACGGTAAATTTGCACACTCATGGTATGGACTTTAAAATGCCCCAGTTTCTTGCCACCTCAACATTCACCTTCTTGAGGGAAAGACCCCACTGCTTCATCTTATGTTGGCAATCGTGTCCCCAGTTTTGGCATTTCAGCACTACTTTTAGTTAGGCTGCAGGCATGCATTTCCTTCTGTATCTCTTTACTTCTCCCTTACCAATGAAAATTTTAAAAGACCTTATATTTTATGAGGGGGCTGTCATTTGTGTAGTATGTTTATCCTTAGAAGATGGTTTATGACATAAATGCTAAAGCACTGCTAATTGTAATGGCCCTAAGAGGTGCAGTGTGTCCTGATGTCAGGAAGAACATGTCCTAATTCTGTTTTACTACTTCATAGTAACAGTGATAGTGATAAAACTAACACTTGCTGAACATAGACTGTGTCCCAGAGATCCTCCATGTACTAGACACATGCGTTAATTTAATGTCTCACTAAAATTGGGCAACATGTTCATTCTCTGTCTTCAAACACGAGATGGGTTTATGTGTTTGTCTAGAAGAAATGGCTACTGAAAAACAGGCAACTGTCATTGTTAAGTCTCCTACAAGTAATGATTTCATTCTCGCCTCTTTAATAAAATCCATTCTTGTTCAGTGATTGTTATGATTCCAAAATTCTCTTCTTCTACCACTGCTTGTGCACTTGCGTTGAGCCAGGCACTATTTATTTCATGTAAACATCTCGTTTCATTTTTACCGTAATAACCACATGAGTTTACAAGCATTGTCTTCCTTTTATACTTTGCAAAAATGAGGCATAAAAAGTAATGAATAACTTGCCTATTGAAAACAATCATGGTGAGATTCAAATATAGACAGTCTAAAATTGAAAAATTTATGCTGAACTTTCATAAAATCTATAAATCTTTTATCATTAATCTGGTTTACTCTAATAAATAACTTCTGAAAGAACTTTATACATTAATTTTTTAATTTAGATTACATCAGATGATTATTTTGTCACTTAGTACTGTGGCCACCCATAAGAATTATAGATATATTTTTATTTCAGATGTCATTTTTAAAGTTTTATTTTAATCAACAGTAATGGTACATACTTTTGAAATATTATATTTATGAACACATTGTATACAACATGTAATGATCAGCTTGGAGAGGTGGTATATATACCCTTTCAAACATTCATAATTTGTATTGGAAATTATATTTGTATTCAAAATTCTCTAAATTCTCTAAAATTCTCTAAAAATATTTATTTTGAAACATTCAGTGATATTAGTCAACTACAGTCATTGTACTGTGCCATAAAATATAAAACATTATTCCTCTTAATTACATTCCTGTACCCATTAACAACTCCTCACTCCTCTTATTCTTAATTGACAAATAACAATTATATATATATATACATATATATATATATATATAGCATAGTTACACAAATAGGGTATTATATATATAGTATAATGTGAAGTTTTGTTGTATGTTAACAATTGTCAAGAGTTCAAATCAAATTAATTTTAAAAATTCTTTGAAATGAAATCATTAGATTTAGTATTCACTTACATTATTAGCTACCAAGGCATGGACAAACGAGCTTTTCTCCACCTGCCTACCTTCTTTGTTGGACATGTGTAGTTTATCATATCCTTTCTATCTTCAAGGACTATGAGAATAAAATGAAATTTTGGAAAGTTTGCTCAACAACTTCAAAAACTTTAAATCATTTTTCACTATAAAGTTTCATAGCCTTATATTGTGTCATTCCCAATATTTGTAATCTAAAGAGGGAACCTCAGTGTAACCAAAATCAAGCCCATGAATGGTCTCAATATTAAGCCAGGCATGTTGACTCTCTTTAATTCAGAGACCTTTGACTAAATTGAGACTGATACAAACTTTGGTGATTTCAAGCATTGCTTGGAATAAAATGTCACTTTATTTTTCAGTTATGTTAAAGAATAAGTAGCCCTTATATGCCATCATACAAAACACAATTTGGATTAGAATATTTGTATAGCTATGCTCCATAAGAATAATTTAATTTTGTATGTGTGTGTTACATTAGATACTTGTTATGCTCATAATCATTATGAGAGTCTGAAGATTGGGCTTTAATGTGGGACATAAAATAATTTGCAGCGAAGCATTGATAAGAATGCTTACAGGATCTTTTTTAATTTTTGTTATCATGAAATGTTGCAAGTTTTCTTTTTTGTGTGAAATATAATGTGGGCAATTCCAGACAAAAGTCCACTTATTTGTGGGTCTTGTGTAGTCAGAAAAAGAAAAACCAGTACATCTTCATCCTTAAAAGTGAGAAATCTCTTGTTAAAATCCAGAGGTTCAGATTCCTTCAGCTACTTAAAAATCTCATGTGAGCAAATTATGTAGCCACTCTGTCTGAATTTCCTTATTTGTAAAGTGAATGATGATTACATCTACCGTATAGAGTTTTTAAATTCATCTTTTTTTAAATTTTGAGATCATTGTGTTAGTAAACTTTTCATCACTACAACACAAACCTGAAACAAATCAATCTATGAAGTCAGAGGAATGTTTCTGTTCAGTTTTTGAGTTCATGATTAACTGCCCCATTAATTTGGGCTTCTGTGAGGCCTCAGTTGAGAACCCTTTGGTGGAACAAAGCCATTCGCTTCGTGGCTCAGGCACCAAAAGAGAAAGGGAGGAAGGGGCCCAGGTCTCAGTATCCCCTTCAAATCCACATCCCTTAAGCCCCATCTTTTTAAATCTCTATGACATCACAGGACTACCTTGCCTGGGACCAAGACTTTAACACATGGTCCTTTAGCAGATATTTATGATCCAATCTATAGCTTTCCTATGTAATTATTAAGAAATCATACTGAGTGATCTTGGGTACTCTTCACCTAGTATACCATTTTTTCCCTCCCTTCCTTCCTTCCTTCCTTCCTCCGTCTTTCTTTCTTTCTTTCTTTCTTTCTTTCTTTCTTTCTTTCTTTCTTTCATTCTTTCTTTCTTTCTTCCTTTTTTTCTTTCTTTTTCTTTCTTTTTGTCTTTCTGTTGGTCTCTCTTTCTTTTCTTTCTTTGTCTCTTTCTTCTCTCTTTCTTTCTTATGTATTTATTTATTTGTTAATGGGAATCGAACTCAACTTTAGACTTGCCAGGCAGGCACTGTGCCTCTGAGCTATATCCCTGGCCCACCCAGTTTCTCTTAATGTTTTGCACAACTATTACAACATTACCACCAGAATATTCAGAGTGATACACTAAGATGCAGATGATTCCATCAGAACCCTTCAGGTGCGTTTTCACAGCCACACTCATTTCCTTTCTATTTCCACTCCTACCAATTATGAGTTTGGTCTTCATGTCTATAATTCTATTATTTTATGAATGGATGTAAACCACACGCAGTCCATAACTTTCTTGAATGGTTGTGCTTCACTCACCACAGTTCTCTGGAGAGTAACCTAGACATAGGACAGTTTTAGTAGGATCTTCCTAATCATTTCTTAGTAGCATACCTTGCTATACGATACTGTTTATCTTGGAGGATCTCTGTGTTGTTTCCTTTAAAATGTATTGCAAGTAAAGCACACGCATTTATACACAGAGTTTTACGTAAAAATGCATGTTCATTTCTCTGGAATAAGTGCCCATGGTGTAATTTGTAGATCGTACGGTATTTTTTCTTTATCTAAAGGAACTCCCCCATATTTTCTCACAGGAGCTACTAGATTGCCACCAGCGGTGCACAGGTCACTCAGTTTCTCCATATCCTCTCCAGCTGGTAGCACTGTTAATGCTTTTTTTTTTTTTTGTCACTCTAATTGATGTGTTGTAACAAATTACTGAGCTGCTAATTTGCATTTCCTGATGGTGAAGTTGAACTGCTCATCTTTTTATATGCCAATTTGTTGCCTACATATACTATTTGCTAAAATGTCACTTTGTGTGTTCGCTCATTTTCTAATGAGACTGTTTTCTTAGTACTGAGTTTAGAGTACAAAACTAGGAAAACACTATATAAACAGTATATATGTTGTATATATAGATAGTTATGTGTTTTAGATATTAGTAAACATATGACCTACAGATATATTTCCATGACTATAACTAGTCTTTTTCATACTTTTGACAATGTGTTTCATAGAGTGAAAGTTTTTAATTTCAATGAAGTCTAATTTATAAATTTTCTCTCTTATCAATCATATATTTGGAATCAAGTCTAATAAGCCTTTATCATACATTTGAAACTTTTTCCTCCTATTATAAAAGTTTCATACTTCTACATCTTTTACTTAAGTTCATAATCCATTCTGAGTTAAGAGCATCTTTTTTTGATTTTCTAAGGATTCCCTCTTTGATCTGTGAATTATTTAGAAAAGTGTTGTTTAGGATTCCAAGAATTTGAAAGTTTTCCTACTACTGCCCATTTCAACTTTGAATCCACTGTGTTCAGAGAACACACTCTGTAAGATTTCAAGTTTTACACTTGCTAATGATGGTATTCAGTCTAGCTTTGCATGTTACATGGGCACATTAAAAATCTGCTTCTAAGGCAGGCATGGTGGCTCATGACTGTAATCCCAGAATTCAGGAGGCTGAGGCAAAAGGATTGCCATGCATTCAAGGACAACCTGGGCTGCATAGTGAGCTCAAAGCTAGCCTGAACTACATAGCAAGACCCCGTCTCAAAAAAAAAAAAAAAAAAAAAAAAAAAAAAAAAAAAAAAAAACTAAACCTTGCCTCCATATTCTGCCTAAATATAAATTCGATTTTGGATATAATGAACATAAACATAAGTATATTTTGTCAGAATATTTCAACCTATTGCAGAAGTTTTCCTTTTAGTGCATGTATGATAGAAAAATAATTAAACCTTTTGGAGATTTTATATGTACGTATCACCTCTTATCAACTAAGAAATTCAAATCACAAGCAAACTTTCATTAATTCATTCAACAAATAATTATCAAATGCTTAAGTTTGAATAGTACCAATGTGAGTCAACCTTACTGGTCTTTTGAATGAGGCAGGTGTTCATAAATAAGCATAGCAATGAATTTAAAAGGCTGAGGCACATTATCTGATGGACAGGAATTCAGCTGTAAGAGAACATGTAACAAAGAAAACTCATCCTGCTCAGAAAACCTTTGTTGAGCAACTGAAAAAAAGTACAAGATGCATTTTAGTGTAACTAACTTTACAAGAATTTGCTAAATTCAAAGCACTGGTTCTCAAAGTGAGCATGAGAAGGCAAGTTTTCACAGGGAAGGATAACTGATTTTGATTGGAGATAGAGAGGCCCAAAGAGACAGATCTTTTGGAAATGTCAAGGAAACCAAAAGATGGGAGGAAGGGAAAGAAAAGGGGATACAAAAAAAACAAGATGTGCTCTGTGCATGTATCAACTCCCCACAATGAATGCAATCATTTTGCACTGCAAACATGCACTAATACAAGTAACAATTAAATAAAATCTCAGTGGGATTGGTTTCAGCTGCTGCTGGCCAGATCCCTTCCCATGAATATCCAGTAAGCGTTTCTTTCCTGTTTCTGCCATTTGGCCAACGGTTCGCATTCTTAGAGATTGTTTTCAAAGTAGAGCACGCTTCAGATGGCTTAGTGTCTGTTGTAGTCAGGGGTTACACGGAGAACAACTGCTACAGGACACAGTGTTTGTAATATTATTTTATAATAGTCACCCAAAAGTATACTCAAGAGCGTGCAGGAGAATCTGTCCACAACACTAAGACTCAGGATAGCCGAGGGCCTGGATCCCACAGCAATGTCATGCAAGAGTCCCACTAGAGACCCAAATGCATGACAATGCCTCCCACAGTACCAACTGGGAATCTAAGAGCCCCCAATAAGGGCTCACGCCAGTTTATTTACGGTTCTGTGCTGGGAAGGCCACAGGTCTGCGGTGGAACTAGAAAGTCTATGCCAGCAGGGTGAAGAAGCTGTGCAGCGGGTTGAGGGTTCTACGTAGGAGCCGAGAAGTCACGCTCAAACGAAGAAGCGGGGCTGCCCTGAAGAGCACCACAGCCATCCCCAACGGCGAAGAGGTCCCGCGCTCCTCCGACGATGGAGAACAGTTGAGCACAGGTCAGGAAGCCCAGCGTGACAAGCTTCTCCAGCACACAGCCTCCCCTCCGGAGCCAGGAAGCGATGCACAGTGTGAGGAGCAGGGCTCCCGCAACGTGAACCACAGCCACTCTCACCGATGAGGTCCCGAGCTCCTCCGACGATAATGGCCGAGTCCATATTGGAGAAGCCAGCGTGACAAGCACCTCCAGGAGAACCAGCGGCTCCAACAGCAACTCTTGGAAGAACCCACAACGCCCCCTTCTTCTTCTCCACGTCCCTATTTATGCTGGCAGCTTTCTTCAGGTGGAGCATCTTTACTCAACACCAGCTGAAGCTGGTGCTAAGTTGACCACCAGTTTGTAATCCATAACAGTGTCTCATAAATAATTTTTAAGTATTCCATCCTTTCATTAGGTCCCCCTTCTGAAACTGAAAATAAGTCAAATACTTTGAAACACTAAGCAATTCGGGTGATGTTTTTTCGGAGTGTATATGATGAAGTAATATTTATTAGCATGTGTGGAACAAACATGACAGATGATACACATACTGGCAAGGTGGTAGAAAGTGGGATGCTCTAATCAGTAAAGAATAAAAATGTGCACAAAAATAGATCATTAAGTGTACCCTCTGCTGTTTTCGTGTTTCTCTTTCCACAGTATGTTCTTGCAATCTTTTCTCGCCAAGGATGCATTAGAAATATTCGTAAGTCTTCCTCCGGCAATGTTTTTCTGAAATGTTCTTCTTTCCAAAACCCAAAAAGATTTATCTCGGTTTAGGACCTTTGATGTCAAACTGCAGAAGCTTTCCTTCATAGGTAAAAGGAATTATCATTTCAATTTCCATTGTCTTTGGTTGACAACATTCCAAGAAATTTGCTTGGAATTGAAATGTTACATCCTTGGTCTTATGAGAGATGATATTTTTCATTTGTTCCGCAACCCATCTCTATCATTCCTCCTCCAACACCCCACTATGAAAAGAGTAAATTAAATTGGCTCAGTTATTTTTGAGTTATGAGACAGTGAAAAATATATTTTTCCTCCTAAGAATTGCTTGAAGCTTTATTTGCACTGGTTTAACTCAAAAGTAGATATAAACTTCACACTTGGCAGTATTACAAGAGGAAAGAAAATCAAACCAAGTTTTTTTTTTTAAAAATCTTATAATCTCTAAAGTTTAAAACAACATATTTTGCTCTGAATTTTTATTACACAAATATATTTTATAATTTTTTTCATAATACAATTAGGAGTTTCCTAGGAGAATATTATAACTTTGTTTACTGCTTGACTTCCTGCGGTAAAGAAAATATCCAGAAACCAGGAGAGAAACAGAGATGAGCAAGATTTATTCTTTACTTCCAATAGAGCCTAAAATGGAACAGAAGATTATTCTTGTATAAAGAAGAAGGTAAGCAACTCACTGCCAGGGTTCAGTGGAGAGAGATATCCCAGTAGAGCTGAAATTTGTGATAACCATCCTATTCCAAGCAGCCGTTATCTGTTCTTTGGACCAAAGCAATAGTCTCTTGACCCTCAGATCTCATCCTATTTTTTTTATTCTGATCTCATCCAGTGCCCAGGTAAAGTTTTCAGAATGTAAATTCAATCGTATTATGTCTCTGCTTGAAAACCTCGGGTTGTTTCCACTTGCATTTAGAATGCATACCCCATTCTCCACTGTACCCCACAAGGTCCAACCAAGTCCAGCCAGCCTCACAAGTCCCTTAAACATGCCAAGCTCCCGCCTGTCTGTGTCTTTGCCCCTGTTGCCTCCTGAAATGAACAATTTTCTCCAAAACCTTGTCTTGACTTGTTCTTTTGCATAATTCATGTCATAGGTCAAATATTCATGTACAGCACTGAAGGCAGAGCCTGGCTCATACTAAACCTCAGAGAAATGTTGGCTGTGGAGGATGGTTTTGTCTTTTTTCAGCACTGAGTTTTTAAAACAGGGTATTACTTGGTGTTATCATCTAATGCTCCATGATACATAAAATTTGTCATTTATTTGCCTGCTTGTTTATTGTGTATTTTGCTATTACATATGCACGTGAGGGAAAACTAGCTCAGTTTTGCCTTTAGATTTCTAGGATCTAGAACTGTGCTGCTATACTATGGGCACTTAAAATACAACCCTTCTGCTTTTTGTTTAAACAATTACATTAATGAAAGGTTGATTCTTTGAGCTTGCGCCAAAACTAAAAATCCCTTTAGACAAAAACTTGTTCATGTTACTTTTACCTTGGCTCTAAAATGATATTAGTAAAGGAAACAAATGGTAGAAATGTCTGCTTAGGGTATTGATGCAATGGTATTGCTGTGAAGACCACCATTGACTCAGTTTACCTTTGTAATAAGCCCAAAACACACACACCCACCTTCATTCTGCCATTAGAATTTTATGTTTCTGAGACTGGTGGAGTTTGGGAAAGATTAGGTATGAATTCTTGTATCTTCCATAGACCGGACATGATGATTTTCATACTGAACTGATTTTTAACATCTAGCACTATGTCAGAATATCAAAACAACTCAATGAACAGCTGCGGAACCACTAAAACAAAAACTTTGAGAAGATTATAGAAGCTGTTAAGTATCTCTGAGAATATTAGCAAGACTCCTAGCTCCCAGCAAAAGACACCCTTTTCCTTGGGAAGAGAGGAGAATAAAATATTGAAGACTAAAGAGCACAAGTGATTCAGTCACAAAGTGGGAAGACAGATAGAACCGAGTTTAAATTCATATTCTACCACTTTTGGCATTGGGAAAGTTATCCATTATGTATGTTACTGGAATCTCTGACTTTTGTGACAAATCGGTCCTGATTTTTTCCAGTGGGTGTATCTTCAAGATGGTTTCAGCACCTTTTTAGCTATATAGATGCATATTATATTGTTAGTGGTTTTGTACTGATCACAATGTACCTCTTAACTTCTCGCAGACTACATAATTAGCATTATATTTGCATAAAATATAGGATCCTTTCATAGCTGCATTTGTATTACCATCCATACTTTATGCTATACTTATCACATATATTTCATCTACACACACAATAAATTCCCAAAATGCAGTCTTCCTTATAATGGTCATATTTTGAAGAATTAAGAAGAAAAATACTTTTTATATTTAGTCAGGTATGTGCTATATCTGGTTCTCTGTAGTTTTCCATGAAGATCCAAAATTCACTTTAGCCTCATATCCCCTCCTCCTAAGTAACTGCCTCTAGACATTTCTTACAGTAGCAATATGCTGGTGATAAGTTCTCCATGCTTGTTGTCATGCAAAAATGCCTTTATACTGCCTTCATTCTTGTTACAGACCAAATATAATAGCAATTCTACATGTAACTCTAACCCTAATGTGGTTGCATTTATGGTAAGAAAGCAAAGAATGTTACATGGGTGTTAAATGTTAAAAGAATGCTATGTACAATGTACTGATCCAGTGAAATGTTTCCTTGTAAGAAGAAACACCTGAGGGTTCCCTGTCATTCTTCCTTCCTCTCTTTCCCCTCAAAAAGGCCACATCAGCACACCCTGGCAGGCAGCTGCATGGAGTCCACATAGAGAAGCCGCACTAACAATGCTGCCACCTTGAACATGTAATTCCAGCCTCTAAAACTGTGAAAATAATTTTAAAAAATAAATATATGTCACTTAAGGCAGCAGGCTGTGATGACAGCCTGAGTCTAGTACAAATTTTTATTTTTCTTTATTTTTAATTAGTATGTTTGCTGTGCATAATGATTACATTTACTCTGGGAAGGTGCTACATGGACATAAGACATTTGAAAGCTTTTTTTGTCCCCTACTCTTCCCCTCATTCCCTGCTCCTTCTGACTCTTTGATCCCTTCCCATTTGCAAAAGCTTTATTTTCATCATTTCATTCCTTCAGTTCTTTTCATTTCTCAGTCCCTTTTCTTCCCCTCTTTCTCCACCATTGCTTCTACCTCCATCCATTTGATCTCCCCACTTTCTATTTATCTTTTATCTTGCTCTCTTTAAATATATATATGCATGTATATATACATATATAAATACATGTATACGTATATTTGCAAGTGTGTATTCTTATATAAGAGAAACTATGTGATATTTGTGTGTCAAATTTATTTCACTTAATGCTCTCAAGATATATCCATTTAGCCAGGAATGCTTCAAGTATATCTTTGTTTAGGGCAGAGTAGTACTGTATTATATATAAATGCCACATTTTCTTCATTCATTCATCTGTTGATGAGGATATAGACCATTTCCAAGATTTAGCTATTATAAATTGTGCTACTATAACTTAGTTATTTTCTCCCATTGCTGAGACAAAATGCTCGACACCCAAAATTAAGGAAGAAAAGGTTTGTTTAGCTCACAGTTTGAGGAGTTTCCAGTCCATAATCAGCTGGCTCCGAGGCAGGGTAGCATGGTACTGGGGCAACATTTCAAGGTGACTGAAGACAGAAAAAGTAGCAAGAGCAAAAGTGGGGAGAGCAAGCTTTTTTTCTTCTCTTATAGTGCAAGCAGGCTACTACCCTCTAGGGCTGGTGTAGCACTAACACCATCTCCTTGTCCTCCTCTTGCACAGCATGAGGATAGTTATAAAGCAAGGACCTTGGCCCCCTGTGGAGTTGCTTAAACTTTTAAACTTTTCAGGTTGACAAAATATATCAACCATTACAGCAGGTATGCATACATCCCTCTAACAAGATATCTTTAGCTATTTCAGGAAGATATCTAGGAGGGGAATAGCTGAGTCAAATGGAATTTATGTTTTTAGTTTTTTGAGGAATCTCTATATTGATTTCCATAGTGGTGGTACTAGTTTGCATTCCCATCAACAATGTAGAAGACTTCTTTTCCCCCCATAACCTTGCCAGCACTTGCTATTTGATTTCTTGATGACAGGTATTCTTTTAGGAGTAAGATGATGTTTCAGTGTTGCTTTAGTTTGCATTTCTTTAATAGTCAAGAAAGTTGAACATCTTTTTGTGTTTGTTGGCATTTGTACTTCTTCTGGGAAGTGTCTGTTCATTTTGGTTGCCCATTGTTCGACTGGGTCTTTTAGGTTCTTTAATTATTTGAATTCATTGTATATTCGAGATGTTAGTCCTCTGGCCAAGGAATAGCTGTCAAAATCTTTTCTTATTCAGTAGGTTGTTTTTTCAGTTGGTTGTTTTTTTCCTTTGCTGTGCAGAAGCTTCTCAATTTGATATGACGCCACTTGTTCATTCTTTGTGTTCTTCCTTTGCTCTATGGGGGATCTATTCAGAAAGTCCTTTCCTACATCTATGTCTTCATGAGTTTTATCTATTTTGCCTTCCAGCAGATGGCATGTTTATGTTTTTGCATTTAGACATATGATCCATTTCGATTTTAGTTTAGTACATGGAGTGATAGAAGAGTCTAGACTTGGTCTTCTGCATGAGGCTATCTAATATTCCCAGTGCCCGGGTCAGAGGTCTTTCTTTTATTTGTTTTGTGATTTGACACTTTAAACATATCCTTCTCTCTTTCATCTTCTGTACTTTTGTTTCTGATGAAAAATCAGCAGGCATTCAATTTCATGTTATTGTGAATGTAATGATTTTCTATACCTGGTTTCTGGAATTTTTCTGTTCATTTCCTTTTCAGTTTAGCTATGTTACGGGTAGTGTGGTTTTCTTTGTATTTATTCTATTTGGAATACAGTAGCCTTTAAAACTTGTAAATGCACATTTTAAATCAACTTTGGAATGTTTTAGGTTGTTATTTCCTCAGATATTTATATGCCTCACCCTTATTTGCTCCAAGGAAAGCAAATGTTGCACTTTTTTATATTATTCCTCTCGTCTTCGTGTCTTCATTCATTTTTGTCAAAAGTTTTTTTTCTCTGCTTTTTGTTAGATTATTTTTATTCATCAACATTCCAGGACATTTTCCTCTGGTAACTCTAAAAACCCATTAAGTAAGTTTTTTACTGCTTTTTACCTTGTACTTTTATTCAGTTCTAGAATTCTCATCTGGTTGTTTTTTACAGATTGTGTTTTTATGTTCTGATTTCCTGCCTTTCTGTTCACTGTGAGAAGACAACTGTATTTGACTGAGGATAGCTAAAACATCTTTTAGAAATCCTTGTAAACTCAGTAAAACATCTGGATTATTTCAGAGTTGATGTCTGGTAATTATCTTCTCTCTGGAGAATAAGTCAGATTTTTCTGGTTCTTTGTGTTTTGGATAGTTCAAAGCTGTAGTCCATATATTATGTAGTGCATTCAGTTTTATCTTCTCAAGGATTATGTCTTTTTGGTCTTTTTCTTTGTTTTCATAGGCAGCAACTCAAATTTTAGTTATTCCTTTTATCTTAAGCTAGAAGTTTTCCTTATATTTATTATCAAGCAGAGATTTGGACAGATTTTGTGCACAGAATTTTACTAGATAGTCTAATAAAATATTGCTACACTAGGAGTCAGCCAGAGGTTTTAAAATAACAGGGATTTATAGCTGGCAGATTGTGGCAGGAATGGTACACAGAACCAGACTCTATCTTTTTGCAATTATAAGATGAAAATAAGTCTTGTGGACTATTAGTCTCCTCTTGTTTCTCTGTGGATGTGGGTCTTCCACTGAGGGGAATGTTGAGCATATAGATGTGTCCCCGTGAGATTTGCCAAGATTATTTTGCTTCCCTTATAGGAACTATGTGCTGCAATTTAAATAGGTAAGGTGAAGACAGTTCTAGAATCAGCAGGTTGAGTATTTGATGAGCAGGGGTAGAAGGGGTATCAGAAATAGAGCTTTTAGGCTCTCCTTTCAATTAGGACTATGCACATTAAAACACCCTTCTAATAAATGGTCCTTCAAAACCAGCTAGGATTCTAGAATAAGGTATTTCAAATGTATCTGGGATTTCAGAATAATCACTTCAAATGTTTTAAGCCACATTGTGGTTATTTATAGAGTTAAGGTAATGATATCTCTTTAAAGAATTACCTTTAGATGTAAGTAAAAACTTCAGAAACGTGTCATACAGCAGGTCCTTAAAAGTGTTAATATTTCTATCAAAAATATAGTGAGTTGAACATACTACCAGAAAACTGACCATGGTAAAAGGACAATCGGTAGCTAGTGTCATGGATTTCCTCTTACTACACTAGTTGTGCTTTATCCATGAGGGTTTTCTCCAGTGTCCCCAGTTGATTAGTAAAACTATGATAGTCCCAAATCCTATGTATAATGTTTGTTCCTACACGTATATGCCTATGTTGAATTTTAATTTTCTTATGTGACTGTGAATTGCAATTTGAAAATTCCTTTTCCCTTTCAGATGTTTGAGGAGGAAAACTCCAAACTTACAAGAATGTCCATGATAAATAACTATAATTCATGATATACAATATACAAAAAATAGATATAGCAAAAGCATATTTTGTTCTCACTTGTCAAACTGTAAAACATACAATTTTTAATAGTGCTTTTAAAATAATCCCTGGTAATTTTGGTTCTGCATAGCTAAAAATTTAAACAAATATCCTGTCAGAATGATTACCAATGATTGCCAAAATCAATATTTGAAATTAGCAAGTTTCTGGTTTTTTTCTAAAATTATAAATCCAAGTACAAAGTTATTTCTTCACATTGTGCTGTTAAACACTTTTTCCTGAATCATGTCCTGGAGTTTTGCATTTAAGAATTTCAAATACTCTTTCATAGCAAGTCAACAAAACTACAAGAGTGAAACTGTGGTTAAGGAGAAACTACTGTACTGTTTTAATTTGTATGCTGACCTCATTAATTAAGTAGTTAATTAATTAATTCATCAAATATTTACAAATATCATGTCCCAGATATTGCAATAAGTACTTGGGACTCAGCCAAATCAACTCAAAAAATGGTCCTTTTTGTGATAGAGCTTACACTGCAGTAGAACAGGAATTAAACCATAAATCAGTCATCACTTAAACGCAATTGTGAGAAGGATTTCAAAGGTCATAGACAAAGTTTGCATTGCCCAAGTCGGTCCTTGGAATACTCCATTTTGGAGAGTTTTACTTCTTTGTGAGAAGTTTGAGTTTCTAACTCGAGAGATTCCACACTGAATACAAAAGAAGGGCCCAGATGGACAGATCACATGGGAAGAAATGAAGGACTCAGCCGAGCTCTGCTGTCTTGTACCTCCGGAGAGGCACCCAGCATTTAAATAGAAGCATCAAGCACCCTGAAGACCAGAACAGGCACTAACTGGAAACATATCCTGAACTGATATCATGTAACATCGTACCCACCCACGCCTAACAAAACCATTGTCCAACATGGTTTTATGTAGTAAAATGCCGGTGATGATCATTTTACCCCACTAAAGTGTCAAGCAGCAATATATAACACAGATGTTGAATTCTAATGAGAGCAAGAATTGCATTCAATTCACTAACTCTAAAAAAAATTATAGAGATGATGAGAAAAGTAAATACATAAAACTTTCCACAAGTGAGAGTTTTGTATTATTGGACACAGGTGCAGAGCTTCGGTCTCCACCCTGCTAGAAGTTTCCTGTAGATGAATGCAAGAACCATGTTAATGTTGAGTTTCCTATCACCAACCCAGGCCTGTTATATTTCTAGCAGAGGACACTTCTGAGTAAATATTGTCAAATAGAAAGTCTAGGAAGCAGGCATGTTGACACAGAGCAGATACTCTTTCACTGGCTCTGTGTGGTGCTTCGTTTGCTGACTTCAAGTGACATCCTTGCTGTTAGGCTTGAAGAAGAACCATTTTGTAACACAGCAAAAGAACAAGCAGCCTTGCCGATTCAACACATACGCAGCCCACTCGTGATCTGCACACTTGGGTTCCGTGAGTCCTCTATTCCTTACCGTCCTCTGTGGTCCGACACTGAGCCTACATTTGTAATATACATAGAGAGGAAGCAGTTTAATGACAGAGAAACAAGGACATCATGGATCAGGACTTCACTGGCAGTAGTAGTTCTGCCTCTTATTTACCAACTGTGTTGCTTTATAAAAATTCCTACAGCTCTTTTATCCCTGGTTTTCTTAACTGTAAGATAGGAACACCAAGGCAGGTCTCATAGGGATGGGTTCAAGGGTAATTATTCTGTATCCATGTGAGTGACTGACAGAAGAAAGCAAGCCCACAAGCATTTTTATTCTCAGTCTTGCAAAGTTCTCTCTGCCTTAGTCTAACGCATAAATGTTAACAGTGCTTTCAAAAAGTCAGTCTGAAATATAATTGCCTATTTTACTAAATAGCAATTTTGTAATAATTACAAAATAATTCCCTTTGCTGCTAAATGCTCATCTACATGGCTTTGCTTGCCTTTTAATTGTATGAGTGTCTCCTAAAGCGAGGGAAGAGCATTTTGCTTTTCAAAATAAAGAATCTTGGTTCTTTTAAAAGCTATTTAGCAGTTTAAAAAATCCATTTAAATACTCACTAAGTTTAATAAGGAAAATCAAATGTTCATGCCACTTCATTAAGGTACAGTAGCTTCAAATCAAACTCACGAAGCCATAGCTTGTTTGTGATCATTTTTGCACTAAGCTTTTAAATATCCATTTTGAGTCCTAAGAGAGAGAAAAACAGAGAGCATGAGGAACATGATCAGTTCCAGCAGAAAATCTGGGTATTTTCAACTGTATGACATAAAATACAAACTATTTTCAATTTAATGTTACCTTAAATTCTTCATATATAATCATTTCATATAGCTTGAAAGAATTTCTTCTAAAATTCAAATTATGCAGCTTAGTCTCTAAATCTGCTATATTTGTCTTGTGATTTTTTTTCCTGTGGTGAAAATTTATTTTGATTACATTCAAACTACCAGTGATTTTACCAATATACTTTTTAAAAGCAGTACTTCAATGATCTGTAGATTGTTTTGGTTGCTGCTTTAGGATAATATGTCTAGTATTTGTGATTCTTAACTCATTGGATGCTAGTAAAATAAATATGATTCCATCAAATAATGCACTTATGCACACTAAGGATATAGGTAGTATTTAAACATTTATAATCAGTCAATATCAGTGTTCTTAAAGAAATTATAATTATTATTTAATTCAGGATCTTTCAAAGGAGGTAAAAATGAAATATCACTTTTAAGAATTTGATATTAAATAAAAGATAAAGTAAATATATGAAAAATACCTCAGATTAAGTTTACAAAATGATCAAATTTATTTGTTAAGTATCATTAGTTGTTTTCTTTGATTAGTTGTCTAAGGCAAAGGAGCACTCTGATGCTTAATAGGCAAATCCTTTTAGAATTATTTGCATTTAGAACTTTAGTTATTTTGGTAATTTATTGTGCTTGAATCATGGAGATGCTATACCCATCAAAAGATTCATTCATTGATGAGTTCAGTAGATACATGTGCTGTTAGGATGTACATGAAAGGGTATCTTCTTAGTCCTGTCTCCTCTTTCTCCATTGCTCTCTGTTTCCTGGGCTGTCCTAGGTTGAGCAACTTTTCTCTGCTATGGTCTTATACCAAGTGCTTCTGTCTCAGAGCCAGCAGATTTTGGATCAAACCCACTGGAAACTGGAAACCAAGGAAATATCTCCCTTAAATTGTGAGTTTTTTTTCTGTGACAAGAAAGTGATTAACATAGAAATTTGTTCCAGAGAAGTGGAATTATTGCTGTGGCTATAGTCAACCACCTGGTTTAGAAGCCTTTGGTACTAGTTTATGGGAAGAATTTGAGATGTGGTGTTTTTATACAAGGGAATACAACTCAGCCACAAAGAAGGATAAACTTGAGACTTTTATAGGTAAATGGATGTAAATCAAGACCATACTCATAAGTGAAACAAATCAGGCACACGTGTGTAAACATCGTTTTGTCTCCCTGGTGTGAGAAACTGAAAGAATAAATAAGGTCTAAAATGTACAATAGATATTTTGAAATGGGAAGAAATTGTTCAAAAGGGAAAAAGAACTAGGATGAGTTAAAGGGGAAAGAACAGTAAGGAAAATGGAAAAATGCAAGTTGGTTGCACTATTATCATCTCTTAGTTCATTAAAAAAAAAAGAAAGAAATGTCTGTGCTAATATTGACTGGAGAAATTTTTATGCCTATATCTTATACCCTGAGTAACTGCTTTAAAAATAGCAACATGTAATGTGTTAACTATTGTTATTTTATTACTTTATTATGAAACTTTGTTTTACCTTTTTTCCATAAAATTAAAAAACATTTTTCCATGTCCTGAGACTTCACAGCAGACTGTGATTAAGGGTGGTGAACTCATTAATCGAAATTTCAAGACAGCCTGGTATTTAGGCTGTGGCATGGTTACTACTTGATACTTCCAGCCAGATTTGTAATGAGAATTGGAAGTAAAAAGCAAAGCAGAAATACTTGAAAATTTTACATTTTCTCTCAGAAGTGCCCACATGTAAGTTGTAGGCAAAAGAACTGTGGCTACTGAAGAAATTAGCACCACTGAAAGCAAAACAAGTATTTTGCACAGGAATAAGAAGAAAGATGCCTTGGGGGCATCTCAGAAATTAGCAAGATTCCATTCATTGAAGGCTCGAGGATGCAAAAGTGTTACTCTCATCTAAGAAGAACGTCCCTGCCCGCCCTGCTCAAGAAGGACCTCCTAGAAAATTAGTCCCTGAGGACTTTTTCCATGATACCCAGCTATCCAGACACTCAGGGGCCTCTGCAGGCATATTCCAAGGTGGCCTGACAACTGCTCCAGCTGGTGAGAGACCCTGGCATCTTCCATATGATGGTGCTTTTTCAAACATGCAGAATGTAATACTTGTGGGGGCTGGGATATATCCCCAGATTTTAGAGGCCAGGAGACTGGAAATGTACCCCTGAAAACTTAGTATATGAAGCTTTGAGAGTGAAGCTGAAAGCTCAGTGAAGACTCTAAGAAGTTAGAAATGCCAGGAACATGAAATATCTGTAAAGAAAGTCACAGGTAGCAAGTGGAACCAGCCCTAGAGAGTGGCCGTGAGGGCGATAACCAGTTATGTTGTATGTGTAGGGTTGCCCAAGTTCTTTGGCATTTGCACCCCACCACAACTTGCCCTGGGAACTGGATATGAAATGACAGGACTTACTGTTTAATCTTCCTGGTTTTGGACTTGCTTTAGTCCTATTCTTTTCTATCTTCCTATCCCTCCTTTTTAGAATGAGAATGTTTATCCTGCCTCATTGCATGTTGGAAGTATTTAACTTCATTTTTTATTTTACTGAGACTCATAGCTAAGAGTTTGTTTTGAGATTCAGGGAAGACTTTGGACTTGGGCTTTTCAACAGATTGGAACTGTTAAAACTTTATTGATTCTTAGAAATGAACTAAATGTATTTTGCATAAAGAGATGTACATAAGTCTTCTGAAAGCCAGAGCAGAATGTTAATGTTTAAGTATAAAATATTTCCCAAAGGCTCATGTGTTGGGAAGAGGATGGAATTACAGGAGCACTACACTCATCAGTGGATTTGTCCATTGCTGAGTTTAATAGCTAAATGTGCTGCTAGGAGGTGGGGCCTGGACACTGAGGGGTGACCTGGAATTGTCCATTCTTTCCCTAGTCTGTGTCTGTCTGTCTATCTGTCTGTCTGTCTGTCTGTCTGTCTCTCTTTCTCTCTCTCTGTGTCTCCCCTTCCTGGCTGAATGAGCATCTTCTTTCACAATGACATTCCACCATGCCTTTTCTGCCTTGGAACCAGATGACTTTGAATTAAACCCACTGAGGATTGTGAGCCAAATAAAACTCTCCTCCTATAAGTTGTGGTTGTCCCCTGTTCTGTCCCAGTGACCGGAAAGTGACTTACTCCTCTTCAAAGTAGGATTATGTAGAACATTTTAAAAGGAGAAAGAAAATAAGACAATTATGCAGGGCAGATACTATAATGTGCTCCATATTTCATTTCAACTTAAATATGTAGTACAATATGGGGATTTTCTTCTATCTCATATTTCTGTTGAAGCATAAAATATTATCATTCCATCATTAACCTAAAAACTAAGGTTGCCATAAAAGTAACTATATGTATATACACAATTAAGTATAATTTTAAAATTGATACCTATTTTCTTCTACAACTTCAGTAATAAAAACTAATTTAACAAAAATGCTGAATAGCTTCTCTTTACAAGATGTTGTAATTTAGTTAGTGATATATTAATACCGTGAAAGAAAAGCATTTTCCTCAGGAAGTATGTGGTCTATTTAAGGAGAAAATTGGACACAAATAAATGCAGTTCAAAATAGTATAACCGGCAAATACACCACAATGTAGTACATGATTAAACAGAAGATTGCAACAATTCCAAATTGCCATTCCTAGACTCCCAAGTATTTCATTGAGTTCTGAGTGACCAACTGGTCTAGAGATCAAAACTAAGGGCCTCTGTCACAGTGCCTTTCATAGGTCCCAAAGTTTGCTTTTGTATCAACTTCAACCCACACTCTGACATACCTGTTAGCATGATTCCATCTTTCATAAAGAGAATAAAAAGTCTCTCTCACTAACCTACCGCTCAGTTCTTCTGAACTCCAAATATATAATCAGTGAACATCTTTTGAATTTTTGCTCTCTTCGCATCTATGCTTTTATCGAAACTGAACTGTCCTTTGAGGAAACTGTTCCCCTTCAAACGGAATCAAACTGTTTTTTCTCTCACCATGATCTGTAGGGCCAGGAGAAATGGGCTTTTCCCTCACTCTGCATTGATGGTTTCCAAACACAGCACTCTAGTGCCTGTGCAAAAACCTAACTCATCTGAAGCATGCAAAATAACATTACCTTACGTAACCTTTCATCTCCTTGATTTATCCACAGATTTATTAAGCTACGCAAAGCAGGAATCCTTGGTTAAAAAAAAAAGTGTTATTGTCTTTGAAAATTCTCACCCATTGATGCCTCTACCTTATTTTCATTTGTCTGCAACATCTACCTGTTTCACTTCTTTCATTGTCCGCCATAGATAGTAATACGTTAGCAACAATAGTTAATGTTTGCTAAAGACTTTCTGAGTACCAACTTAACTGACCAGAGTGCTTTATACTGTACTGACCACAGCCTTGTGAGATCTACTGTAATCCCCATTTTACAAAGGAAGAAACCCACATCCATTCTTCTAAATCAGTTCTTTGCTTTCTTTTTTCTCTTCCTTTATTTTTTGTAATTCATCCTCTATCCCTTCAATTGCACCTTCTCACCCCCTTTTTTTAAACTTATGCTTACTTTAAAATAATTAAATTATATGTCCTCATATTTGCACCAAACAGGTGAACACATCCAGAATAAATAACCCAATTACTCAGAATAATTGTAGTTCAAATTCATGTTCTCAAGTGGATACTCAGGACTGCTGCATAGCCTATTATGTTTTCCTGTGGGATAAATTCCTAATATTCAATATGATTAACAATAATATCTGTGTATTTCAAAATTGCTAGAGAAGAAAATGTTGCATATTTTAACCACAGAGAAATTTTTAAGGTAATAGACACACTAATCATCCCAATTTAGCTACTACGCCAATCATTTACCCAATAAAGATGGATAATTATTATGTGTCCATCAAATATAAGACATAATATGCTATCCAGAGGGAAAGTGTCTTGTTTTCATACCAAAAAGTCTGTAAATATTCCTGCCCCTGCAGTCTCTGTTGATAGAGCCTGTGTTCTTATTCAGGTCTAGATCACACACTTTTGAGCAGAAACACAACCTCTTTCAGTTTCTCAAGGTTTACACTCCCTTTTCTCCATGGAATCATTAATATTTTTTGAAATCTAACATGCCATAAATCATTGGTTATACCATTACTTTATGAACATTTATTTTATTATTGTAAAAATACACAAAGAATTTACAATCTTATTCTAAGCATGTAGTCCAGTGACAGTCACAGAATTGTCACTGAATTGTGGAACCATCACAACCACCCTTCTCTAAAATGCTTCATCTTTCATAACTTCACACTTGTACTCATTAAGCACTAACTTTTCATTCTTCTCTCCCTTTTTCCCGCTTACTGTAGCAAATACCACTCTGCTGTTTCTATGAATTTGACTACTCCGAGAACCTCACGTAAGCAGAGTTAAATACTTGTCCTTTTATGACTGAATTTTTTCACTTAAAATAATGTCCTTAAGGTTTATCCATGTTATAGCATGTGTCAGTGTCCCATCTTTTGAGGCAGAATAATAAGCATTTTATACGTGTCTATTTCACTCTTCCAGTGACCTGCTGATGAGCATATGGTTCTGCTCTACCTTTTGGCTGTTACAGACCATGCTAATACGAATGTGGGTGCACTTTCAGTTCTTTCAGTGTATATATCCAGAAGTGGAATCAGTGGATCACATAACATTTCTACATTTAATTTTTTGAGGAAATACTGTACTGTTTTTCCACCAAAACTGCAGCCCTTTCCATATGCACCAATAATGTACAAGGGTTCCAGTTTTTGCACATCCTATCATGGTTTTCCATCTTTTATAAGAATATATGCATATATATTTCAAAAAAAGAGAATATATATACTTTTCAAGATAGAAAATCTAATAGACTTCTAAATGCTGGAATTCAGTGGCCTTAATCTTTAATGCAAAGATACGTGGGAGCAAAAGCTCACTAAGCAGAAAGAGACAGCAATATAATATATCATTTTTTAATCTTGACATGTAGTAGAAAGAGTAGGGGAAAAAAGCCCAAGGAATTGAGTACAAGTGAATTTTAAAGACTTTAACTGGAAAATTGAGCTGAATGTTTTGTTGAATATTTAGTAAACAGTGCCCCAATATGACTCTTGAAAGCTGATAGCTATCTTCTATATTTTCTTTTATGGATTATTAAATACATTCCAATTTAAAACTCATTAAAATATGAGGGTCTTTGTTTCTTAGAGTTGAATAATTATAATACTTATTATCATTCTCAATTAACACATAAACAGTGTACATCATCTTAAAAATAATAAATGTGTACCATATTTCTCATGAGACCTAATTTCTTTGTTGATACACTTTTCCAAGAGTTATCTCTACAAAGCTGCTTTTTTCATTGCCATTTATATTCTGACTTCTCTTTAGGTCACAGAAATCTTTCACCTCTTACTACCATTCACTCTTTTTTCACATAACACTAAGAAAACTTATGTACATTAAATTGGATAAGACACAGTATAGAAGGACAAACATGTTTGACATGATCCATTGCCTCTTTCTCCTCTTGGAGTTTTATCTTTGGCCATATGCTTTCTGCTTCAAACCTTAATGTTTTTATATTTGCTTACTTAAAAATACATATAGGCAGTTGTCCATGTCAATTCATTTAAGTCTAGCACAAGGTTTCTCTTATAATTTCTATAGCACAGATGCATGTTTCCATTACTGAGAGCAATTTAAATCACTTGTTGTTTTCCTATTTCAATACTTCTAAGAACAGGTTGCTAGAAGTATAATTCCTGGATCTAAAAGGGATATATACATCTTATTTTTTGGCAGTATACTGGAAGATGCATTGAAATAATTCTATCAGTTATGCTCTGAACAAAAATTAAATAGATTATTCTCCTCACCAGATCACTAAAAACTCCATACGTTATTAGCTTCTGTTAAACTCCAGTCCTCCAAATTACCAAATTGGCAAGCACTGTTCTGTTTCCCCTCTTACTACTATGTCATCTTACTGTAATTGCCTGCTTGTTTTCTACTGAAAAAGTAGAGGCTGGATTTCAAGCAAAATATGTAGAGAAAAACACACAAGCGTATTTATACAATTACCTTTAATCTGACTGGCCATGGCTAGAATTCACGGTCACTTCCACTACATGGAAACTTGGCAAATTGTGTAACAGTATTCCCATGTTGGTTTAGAGTAGTCATTATGTGTATTTTATATGTCACAAGCTAAATGAGTGTTAAACACTAAAAGATAACTGAAACCATTTTGGAAATCAGGGGCTAGTGATAAATCAACATTATAACATTAGCAGAGGAACATTATGTAAAATTGCCATGTGACACAATACTTTGCACAAAATTTTAATGGTTACATAAGTTAGGTATCACAAGGTGTGAATTTGGTCTCACCTGCATCACTCAATGTGCAACCTTGATTGTATCAACAGGTTTCTGATTTTCTCTTCCACCAAATGATGTTGGTAGAACTGATTTTTTAGGAGGAGCAGAAAGAAACCAAAATGAACCAGTGCATCTGGAATTCAATCACAAACACTAACATAATTTATGGATTTGTCATATACATATAGTAATTTTAGGGACAGAAAACAAGAAACTTCTAGATAAGCCTAAACACGAAGTATAATATGATACCCATACACTTCTATTTGAAGCAAAATATGTTTGATATATAGAAACTCATAATACTGCAACAGAAAATTTTAAGACTGTTATAATTACTCCTGGGAGGAATTGAAATATTTGTTGTTATTTAGAAAATTACCCTTTATATACACTTAAAAAATCAAAGCCAGAAAAGCTCTTTCTTGTGCTTAGTGCATGCCTGGTACAGTTCTAAGCCCTTTGCAAATATAACACATTAAAACAATTTGAAGTTGTGAATACTATTTAAGTTTACATAGGAAGAAAAGTTCATTAACTTGTCCAATATCATAATATCAAACAGTGGTAGAACCAGGATATGAAACCGGAAAATCTGTTCCGCTGCCTCTCTGTGGTACCAGTTGGGATCAGGTTTAACTGCATGAAAATTCTATGAGCTGTGAACTAAGAATATGGAATATTTTTGTAGTAAATAACCTGCAGTCTGGAGGAGGGCAATGTTGGCTGAGCTATATAGCACAATGGCCTCTGAGAACCAGGCTTTTGCTGTTTTGCTGATAACATTTTCATCTAAAACTGATTTTTCTCCAAACCTCACAAGCACATTCAGACAACAGGAGCATAAAAGGTGGTGCAGCATCTCATTGCTTAGAAATGATCCCATTGCTGTGCTTAAGTAGTGAGTGAGCCGAATTTACAGGGCAATAAACATGAAATTGCTTTGCATACCCAAGTAACCAGGGTTTGCGTTGTTTGATTGATTGATTGATTGAGTGAGTGATTATTTTGCTGTGACCTCAAACCATTTAGAACTTCAATTCTCTCTTTTTTTTTAATGAAAGAAATAATTCCTTTTTAAAAAAATTTTAAGAAGATTTGGGTGGCATGGTCAGTGCATGTCTAAGGTGCCTGGCTCATAACTAACATTGTTAACAGCAAGAGACCTTGAACCCAGTGACTGCCTCTTTTTTTCTACAAGGTTCACCCTTTCACTTCTGAATTGACACATCCTCTTTAGTTTTCTCTAGCCCTAGTCTGGTCCTGAATGGATCTTGCAAGAAAAAAAAATTTTTTTTTGTCTTGCATTCTTAGGTAAAGATAGCAGAGAGTTAATTCAAACCAGTCTGTCATCCTGTAAAGAGTATTTATGTAGCTTTTCATGCTTATTTGGCTTAATTGCCATCCTATAATTTCTTTGTTGCAGCAACCTCATTCTGTTCTTTGCTGCCCTTTCTTTTTATTTTCACTTGCAAAACCTGAGGAAGGAAATTAGAAACATCTTTTCTTCTTAAAATCCCTATCCTATTGCTTCCAGTTATCCCACTTATTCTGAAAAAAGCATAATTTTAAACTCAGAGGATCACACAAAAGGAACGGGTCATTGCAGGCAGTTTTCTAGCATATTCATGCTCTGAGTCACTCAAGTCTGGATTTCCTCTGTAATTGAGAAGCTGCATTTTAATTTGTTCATTGAAACCCAGAGTCCCATTGTTGTCTACTGCTTATACCTTTGTCTTCCTCTAAAGATTTAAAGTACAGAAAAAATGAGAAAAGCAACACAGGCAGCAAACTTTGACCTCTCATCTATATCTCTTTTCTTCTGACAGAAGAGCACCTTGAATTTTCAAAAATGAACAGTTCTGGGATTATAGCCTAAGAAGAAAGCTCCAAGATTATTCTTGGCAACCACAGCAAACTAGAGATGGGGAGGCAAGGGAAAGTAAAAAGAGAAATAGTTCAGGCTGCTCCCTGTGTCTTTCATGAGGAAAGAGAAATGTGAAAAGGAGACAAGAATTAGTAGCAGTCATCTTAGGGAATTATGCTAGCAATAAGTCTAGGTCTGCCATGCAACCACAGCCCTGACTTTTCTTTTGCCTTTTTAGTAAAGTTTGAGCAGATACCTGTTTAACTCAGCTCTTTCTGTATGTGCAAAGTTTTTTCCTAACTGTGAAAGTGTTGCTAGATTACTTGAAAAAGTCATATTCATGGTAGTATGGGGTAGATAATGAGAGCTAGGAATGGAAGAGATCTCAGTCATAAATGGAAACCTGGAGGAGTATGCAGGACAACCAGACTGATGACCGATGGCCTGATTATCTACTGAGTTCAGAGCCTGTGAACAGGAAGTTAGAGAGGGGCTTAACAGAAGACATTGAAACATAAGAAGAATGAGTCTACCGCAGGATGTTGCAAACTGCTGATAGAAAGTAAATAGCTTCTAGCAGTAATGGCAGCTACCATGTGATCATGAGTGACACTGGAACCAGATGCTAAAGAAAATAGGCAAAAATAAGTAAATAAATAAATAAACAAAATTTCTTCTAAAGAAAGAATAAACCTTTTATCTAACTAGTAATGCTGCTTCAGACCAACTCAATAGATACAGAATATGTAGACAGACAGGGTCCAAGGCCTCTGTCAGTCCACTCTCCACAGCGTAAGAAATTATTGACAGATTATGCCTGGAAGGCTCTACTTCCCATTTAGATATAGGACACTGCCGTATAGGTCAGTGCCTTTCCTATTCATGATACTCTTAAGCTGCCTGCCTACTTGACAGCTTGCCCAAACCTACAGACACCAGCTGCATTAAGCTTTGGATACTGTGTGTCCCCAAAAGCCCATGTGTTGGGGTATGGTGGAACTTTTAGGATGTGGGCCTAGTGGAAATAAGTGAGGTCATTGAGGGCACGTCCTCAAAAGAACATCAGGACCTCAGCAGCTTCTTCTCTCTCTGCTTCTTAGTTGTCAGTAGGTGACAATCTTTCTTCAACTCCACAATCTTTCCATGAAGTACTCTGCTGCCAAATGCAATGGGGTCTAGTGACTGAACTAAAACTTCCAAAACTGTGAGACAAAACCTTCCCTCTTTATAAGTTGCTTGTCTCAGGCGTTTTATCACAGCCATTGAAAGCTGACTAATACAAATTAGGACCCTGATTCCTCAAACCCACGTTGTCTACACTCATCTATGATATGCTGCTCACAGGATTGAATTTACTCTCCCCTTTTCTGTCTGATGTGCAAGACACAAAAGAAAGCATCCCTGGCTGGGTCATTCCTCTCAACTCTGAATACTACAGTATGCAGTTGCCTTCTTTGCAGGGGGCATTGACAGGTCGAGCAAAAATTAACTATGTTCAATGAAGGATGGCATCCTTGCAAGATGCACTGTGGCAACTTTTTAAGGTGTTTCATGAGTAAATGAATAAATGAATCAGACTGGAAACAGACATTATGCATATTTACTTATCTTTTCAACAGACATATTGTTATAAATGCTGGAGTCACTACCATTTGTACATCATTTACATCAGGCACTTCCTTGGTTAAGTAACATTTTATGACCTAACCTGGGAACTCAATTGATGAATAAAACATTGTTTCTATAGAGACATATATTCTTATTTGTAAATAAATGGTCTGTGAATGAACTTTTAGAACATAGACCATCTGCATGTTGGGGACTGCTTGCCTTCAAATTTATTTTTTGATACATTTTTTTCCATGTCTCAAAATTTCTGCCATACAGGATGTCTCTTAGCATGTTGCACTGAGCCTTTTCTTTTCCTTTTGTTCCTTTTTTTCCCCATTTAAAAATGAATCCTCTGAAAATCTTGGCAATGTGTCAATGCTGTATTCACAAGGATTAAGGATCAGCAGGGCTGCTGTGCAGAAATTCAGAAATCGAGTACATCCTGGGGATTGGCAGCACTTTACCCACTATCGTGCAGGAGGCACCAGAGTTCCAGTAAAGGCATGTTCAATTTAGCAGCTGTCTTGAATTGTCATCAGGGATAGGGTGGAGGTGGTTGGCTGTAATCGAGATCCATTTGGGAGTTTTACTTGAAAGTTTACTGTAAAGGATTCCTCTGAGGAGAACATCTTTCACCTATTATTTTTTATAAATTCTAACCACTGTGTAATGCAAACACACATATATATGCACATACATGCATGCATTGCCCAATTTTTTATGGCTATTTTGTATGTAGTGATTGCATTTAATTCTGTATAAGCTGCCAGGTCACTCGGTGAGACTCTATGGAGGACATGAGTCTGGGTATTTTCATTTACAATTTAGATCTGTGTATGAGACAGAAATAAGCCATTTTAGAAAGAAATTGAGAGCAGAAACAAAGGAATTAGCACCAAGTCAATTGTGGTAGAAAATGCAGATGTTTTTGCTTTTTCTGTAATAGAAACTTGGACAGGTAATCTAGGAAAAATTGTTTGGTACGCTCTCTGTATCCTCGCCATAGTCAAACCATTAACAATGGTGGACTCTTCAAAATGAAAGTTAGTCTTTCATGAAGGGAACAGGTCATAAAAGGAGAATAATTGGATAAAATAATTGGAATAAGACAGTGGTAGATTTTAAATGTGCAGAACATAGTTGATCTGTACTCTAGAGCTATTATACTGCTTGACAATGATTTCTCACCATATAGGAGTAATAAAAAACCTTTTTCTATGCCTAACTGTGAGACTTGGGTCTCTATATTTTTCAACCTGCAGATACCCAGGTGAGCATATCTTGGATTAGCTCTCTTAAAGTTTCTTGCCAAGTCATCTAATGGCATTAAAAATTATGTTGACCTACAACATCGTCCACATACTTTTCAACCCCTTGTTATTTAACATGATCTGCAGAATAAAGAAGGAAATATTTCAAAACAAGTGGAAAGTGAATATCATAAGCATCACAAACAACCTAAGGATTAATCTCACTTTTATTCTGTGTAGTTGAAAAGGTATATATGAAACATAACACTTGGGAAACTTCTGCTTTAGCCTAATTTCCAGGTGTTTTGAGAGAAGCAGGGATTTTAAAGGAGAAGAATATTCTAAATAACTTGATCTGCAGGTGTGAACAATGATAAAATAAATAACCAGATATGGTGATGGTGGAAGCAATTAATCTAACTCCATGTACTTATGTATCACAAACCTATTTTATCCCTCAACGAAAGCTTACATATAACCATAAGTACCACTTTAAAAATACATCTGTACCTAAAGTACATCAAATATGTCATTTTTGTGTATATATTTGTATTGGGTGATACTATGTCCCCCCAAGTCCTTATATACTTTTGTTGCAGCTGAGTCTGGCAATTGTGATTGGTTTAATGTCTAGTGCTGAGATTGGTGATGTGAGTGCTGCACCCGCCAGGGGTGGAGCCAACATACAGTGTAAAGGAGGTGAGTCTTCCTCTTTCTCGCTTCTGCCCCCTCTCTCTCTCTTGCTAGCACACCTTGCTGCTTGGGGGCCACCATGAATGGCAGCCCTGACATGCCATGCTGCCTTGGAGCCAACTAAGTATGGACTGAAATGCCCGAGAAACTGGAAGAAATAAATCTTTCCTTCCCTGATTTTGGGAGTCAGGTATTCTGTCTTGGCAACAAGTGAAAAGTAACTAAGACAGTATTTTTTAAATCACTCACCCACTTTGAATGAGGAAAAATATGCAATATTTGAAGAAATGCATTACTTGTAGTCTCATTATGAAGCTCTGAGTACCCAAGGATTAATAAATTACTTCCCTTGTTCTTATGAGACTCATGACTTTTCTGTTTCATTGTCCTTTTTGTTTGGAATTTTTTCTTGAATGCTAACATAAATCAACTATTTTTAATTCAGTTTAATCCTAAACAATGATATATGTAAATTAAGAGTTTGGAGTGCATCATATAATTTCCTGTATCATATATATATATATATGTATGTATATATATGCATATATATGATTATCATAAAGGAGAACATTTATTGATGTCATATGAGTAGTACTTACAAGTGTGATCTTGAAAGTACAGTCATAGAAAGTAATATCTTTCCTCTGTTACAAAATACGATTGAAAGAAATACAATTGATTCAGTAACATCATTAAGGCAGTGAAATAGAATACTACCATATCAATGGCACACATCAAATTGAAAATAAATACAGAAACCACTAATTGAAAAGAAGACATAAATTTTAGAATCAATGAGATAGAGTAATGGATTAATATATGAACCAAATGTAGTAAAACCTCACAAAAGGAGTGAATTATTTAAAAGAAAAAAACCCTAGCATTATGGTTTTCAGAACTAAAGAAGGGAGGAGTAATTTTGAAATGGGATATACTTAATATAGAGTGTCCTATGTGATAGATTTACCCAGTGCCTTTGAAAAATTTGAAGAGCAACATGAAAGCTGGGTAGAGATAAAAAAATAAAAATATGCTCTAAAAGAAAGAGTAACTAAAGAAGGAGGAAAGGAGGAGGATTAGAACGATTTGGATAAGGGGGAGTAAGAAAAGAAGAAGGAGGTGGGTTCATAGAGGAGAAAGGTATTGATGATGATGATGACAACGAAGAGAAATTTCCCAAGACATTTGGAAGCTGAATGAAAGTTTTATCCGTGCCCTTGTAGACCTGTATCCATGTACAGTGGTAAGTGTCCCTCCCAACTGACACCTGCTCTATGGGATGATCCACATTTTTCCTAATCACTAGTCCTTCATTCTCTGTGGAATAAATGTTCTAAGACTCCTAGAAGGTGTTGAAACTGTAAAAAGCGTTGTATCATTATGCAGTGTTTGCCCCTGTGCTCTGTGACATTGCCACGTAATACAAGAGCTAATGGGTTCTCCCACGTTTTATGTCCTGGTACCTCGCTTGCATCACTGCTTTTGTGCTTTAGAACAATTATTAAGTAAAAATAAGAATTCATTGAACTGAAGCCCTGAAATACTTCTCTATCAGCATAGCTCGACCTGGTAACAGATGGTTACCAATAGATCACCAGGTGGTTAGTCTGTACATTGTGGATATGCTGGAAAAGGGATGAATCAAGTCCTGGGAGATGGAAAGTGAGAGATTTTATCATACCATTTGGATTAAGTATGCAATTTAAAATTTATAAGCTGTTTACTTCTAGAATTTTCCACCTCATATTATTAGAATGAAGTCTGTTGCAGGTAACTAAAACTGCAAAAAGTTAAACTGTGACGGAAAGGATGGGACCATAACTCATTAAATGGGAACTTAGGGGTTTAGCTATAATATTTTCATCAAAGGAACAAAAAATTGATCTTTCTGTTAAAGGTTTTATTTTTTATTTATTTTTTTATTTAAGAGAGAAAAAAAGACATCTATAACAAAGACAAAAAGCAAAAGAGACAAAGGACTAGAGTAAATACACAACAGTAACATTACAGGTTTACAAAACAGGATAGAAATTTGACAATGGTTACAATATTGCGTATCATTATCTTCAAAAGGGTTGTTTACATTAATAGATATAGACATGTAAAATTGATCTAATCATATGAGTATTAATTGTTCTTTATCAATAACGAATACATTCAGCAGTGTGTTCGTTTTAGTTATCTTGCATATACATATATACAGATTTATGTCTTTTCCTTTTCCCTTCCCTCTTTCCCCTTTTTCACTTCCCAATTACTTTTGCTCTTCGAGCTGTTTTTACCCTTACCTAGCATTTATTATAGATTTTGGATCATATATATTTTTTCAGGGCCGGGAGTTTGGCTCAGTGCCTTAAGCGCCTGCCCTGGCAGGCGCAAGGTTGTGAGTTCAATCCCCAGTGCCGCAAAAAAAAACAAAAAAAAAAACAACATATATATTTTTTCAGTTTCCACACATGTGGGTTTGATTTATCTCACTTATGAGTATGGTCTCATGTTGTGACCATCTACTTATAAAAGTCTCAATGCAATCTTTCTTAATAGCTGAGTACTTAATTGTATAAAAATACCCTATCTTTTTTATCCAGTTTTTGATTGATGGGCAAAGTTTTGATTTTTGAAGCTGATTTCATTTTTTTTAATAGTTAAAACGGTCACTGGTGCCTAAGTTGGGTAAGACAGGTCTGAGTATTATCCAAAAGTATAATATAGCTAAGGAAAAGTAGTGCAGAAATCATGCATCATTCTTACATTCTGCACTTGAATCAAATTCTTCCCTAAATTACCGTGCCACACATCTAATAGAAAGTTAATTTTGGTTAGTTTGGTTTCGTGTTTGCTTTTTCACTTTAAAATTTTTCCACTTAAAAATTAACTTGGGTAGCGAAGGCAGAAAAATCAATGTGTTTCTCCTACCTGACAAGATTAGTATTCATTAATCTGGAAGAAATTCAAAAAATCAGTTTTAAATTTCCTTCTTAATTTAAAGTAGAAGATACCTTGGCCTGGGGATTTAGATCAGTGGCGTAAGTGCCTGCCTGGCAGTTGTGAGGTTGTGAGTTCGATCCCTGGTACAAAACAAAATGAAACAAAACAAAACAAGAAGTAGAAGATACCTAAATAAAATGGAATTCAGATATCATAGCTAAAATGACAGATTCTTTCTTTAGTCTTCAGCGTTCACCAAATCAATATTATAAGTTAGTAAAATATATTTAAAGCTCTAATTTATTTTACAGAATTTCATTTTGAAATCATTCCAAACACGCTTATAGGGAAATATTGAGCAGTCATTTTAAAAGGAAATGTGATACGCTGAAGTTAAGTAAGCACATGGGATGCAGTGTGGATGCCTGCAAGATCCTGGGAATTTTCAATGCGTGCATAACTTCCCTTTCATTCATGTCACCCAGTCTGAAAAAATGCTGAGGCTGTGAATTCGAACGTTTGCACACATTCTCATTTGATGCTTACCATAGGTGGCAGTAGTACATTGCTGTTCATTAACCTGAACTATATTTCCACAACCATATTGTATTTTAACCTAGCTGAGATCTAACCTGACCCGGTGACCAGGAAGTTATCAAAGATGCCCAACAGCTGAAAACTCAAAATAGAACCAAGCAACACCTAGTGAGCTCTCAGACATTTTGAAAAATCTTTTTTATAAAAAATAACTTAAAATAATCTCAACAAATTCAATTTTAAAATTTTTAAATTTTAAAAGTAAAAGCCAATTTGAAAAAGAAAACAACTTATAGGAAGAGCATCAAGTGAGATGCTTATTGAGTGATGACTTTTTAATTTTTTCTCTGATTTATACAGAGAATTCTATGGTTGAAGTCCTTGAGTTACAAAATAGACCATTAAATACATATCTGGGTTTCAATTACCATGATAAACAATAGGAAAGAATAAAGTTTAAATAGTTCTTAGTTATTTTTAAGTCCCATTAGCTGGAAAAAAGTTTTTTGGTTCATTTTTTGTTCATGCAGTCTTCATCCTTATTGTAGATAAGAATGAAGTCATTTTTTGTAACCCAGTTTTGAGAATATGACATTGATTTTGTATAATTTACAATTATAAAAGAGCTCCCTCCATATATTCATGTCCACTGATCCTTTTCTTTTCTTTTCTTTTCTTTTTTTTGTTGTTTGTTTGTTTTTAGTTTGTGATCTGTTTTGCTCTTCTTCACTATGGCATGGAATAATAGATCATAACTCTCACATATGCTTGTATTATTTTGGCTGATTTCCTCTTGTATGCAAAAGCCAACATAAATGGAGCTAAATCGGGCTGGAAAGCAATAAGATGTCAAAAGCAAGTAGTTTAAAGAATTTATATGCAAGGCAGTTTCATTTATCTCCATCAATTTTCAGTGCAAACAAGAATATGCAACCCACTTAGCTATATGATGAATATTCATGCTGGATCATCTGTATTTAGAATCTGAAGAATCATAAGCACGTTTTGATATAATGTTACATTTACATGTTTGTTTACATAATTCATTTTTCTCTGAGTAAAAATAAATGAGTGAATGCACTATAAGATAGGCAAAATGGAAACAGTAATGAATCATTAGTATAGGGGCTATACTTTTTAAACCTAATTGATATCAGAATCATTGTCAGTCTTCAAAAGTTAGGACTCCCTATTGTACTTGACAGGGAGAGATCTATGGGGCAGTGATGATTTCTCATCTTCTAAGTGTGTGCAAGACAGCCTCTAGATCCTGTTGGACACATACCAGGCTCATTGTATGACTGGCTCCACATTGTCAGAATCTCGTTATTCTCATTGAAACTAGTCACGGTATCCATGGACAATGTTTGTTAGAAGATTGAGAAAATGAGCTAAATTTACAGATGTTTCTCCTAATGTTCCAAATGGAGTATGATCTCTAGCTACTTTTCTCAAGTCAGGAAAAGACACATGATAAGATTCCAACTGAACTTTCTATTCACCAGAGACGTGAAAACTCTGACCATTAAGTGACTCAGATTTATAATAGTATCAAAAATGAATTGCTTTATAATAAATTGAAAATACATTGATAAAATTATATGCTTAAAACTATAAAGAACTGATAAGAGAAAATAAATCACTAAATAAATTGAGATTTGTGTGGGCTAGAAAAATCAGTAGCATTAGGGTGAAAATTTCATCCAAATTGGTCACCAAATCCCAAGTACTCATATTATTTTTAATAAATGCTAAATCTAAAATGCACATGGTGAAACAAATAAATGAGAAGAGTCAAATAATTTTTATAAAGAATATCATTATAAGACTCTTCATATAATTTTATAGTATGCTATGATGCTATATTAATAAAGCTGTGATACTGGTATATGGATACACATATATTTCTAGATCAATGAGAAGAAAGAGAGTGCCTGGAAATAAATACATGTACAAAATGGACAATTAATTTTTCAATAAAGATGGCAGGATGCCTGACTGGTTTACTCAGCTGGTGAGAACATGGTATTAATAAAGATGAAAAGTAGTTACGTAGAGAAAGAAAAGTTTAAAAAAGTGACACTGGAATAATCATCTACATGACAAAAAATGAAAAGTTAAAATGAATCACAGACATAATACAATAAAACTTCTAGAAGAAAATATAAGAGAGATTCTCAGTGATACTGGTTAAGCAAAGATTTCTGAGGTAGAACACAAAAATTATAAATAAGAGGTAAAAATGATAACCTTCATAAAATTTGAATATGGAAAGTTACTTAACATAAAAAGCTAAGAAGAACACTGCTATAAAATATTTGCCAAATAGATCTGATAAACAATTTTATTTCATATGCATAAAAACTCTTTAAAACTACCTACTCAGAAGAAAAAAATCCCAGTTTTAAGAATGGACAAAAGATTTTAAAAATTACTTCACCAACAAGGAGATACTGATGTCATATAAATTTGCAAAAATATGCCTAATGCCATCAATCATTAAATAAATGCATGCTAAATCCAATATAAGATGCCACTACATACCAACTGGAGTGGCTAAGATAAAAACCATGCAATCCTAGTTCTGGTAAAGATGAGAAGTAACTGGAAAAAAATGAAAGTAGTTTACCAAATCAAAAAGTATATTTTTAAAAATTTTATTAGTACAGGGTTGCAGCACATTATGATTCTACTCCTGGGGAATTTTCACATAACACATCATAATTAATTTTTTATCCCCTTCTCCATTTCTGTTTCTCTGGTTCCACCATCTCTTGATCCCTTCCCCTTTGAGAAAGACTTATCTCATTATTTGTCTTTTATTTTGGTCATTACATTTTTGGTTCTTCATATAATAGAAACTATATAATATGTAAGCTTGTGTGTCTGATTTATTTATTATTTATTATTATTCTGATCTCAAGGTGCATATATATTTTCTTGCAAATTACCCAAGCATGTCCTTATTCGTGGCAACATAGTACTCCAGTATACTCATGATACTTACTAGGCTTGTGCATCCTGCAATTCCACTGATCGCAATTTCTGAAGATGATGAGTACACATGCAAGTGCTTCGATATGAATATTCATTGTATATTTATTCATAAGACCCTAGAACTGGAAATAACTTCAATGTTCTTCAACCATGGGGCAGTTCAATAAATATGACACAAACAGATCTTGATATCATAATTAGGAATAAATAAACTACAACTAGACATAACCACACAGATGAATCTCTAAAGTATTATTCTGAAAGAGAATTCAAGCTTAAGGCCTTAAAGGTTTCAGTCTTTAACATCTGGAAAAGTCAAAACGATAGCAACCAAAGTCATGTGAGAAGTTTCCAGGGCTCAGGATGGAAGCAGAAAATTAATGACAAAAGGGAATGAGAAGATTTTGCTTCAACAATGGAAATATTCTGTATCTTGATTGTTGTGATCCTAAGATTATATACATTTGTCAAGCATAATGGGAGAACATACTGCGCACAGGAGGACTGTGATGAATTTTAATGTATCTAAATTCAATCTCAATTAAATGGACATGAAAACAAAGGCAGTGAACCAGAAAAAGGCAAATATGAATCATTACAGATTTAAATTCACAACAGATACAATTTTAATTTTCTATGGTGTTACTAAAACCACTAGCAGTTTCTGCAAGATTATAAACTGGAGCGAGGCTGAGCAGGAGAGAGGGTTACACTGTGGCCTTAGAGCACAGGATCTAGTCCAGTCTTAGGCAAAACTTCATCTACTATGGAGAGAGTAGAATTCTTGTATTGCATTCTAGAAAATTGCATGACTGTGCCTAATTGACTGCTATTGTTGGAGCCACCAAGGCAGTTTTATCACTTCTCTGATGTTTTGGGTGTCCTATAATGTATCAAATACAAACAAACAATAAAAAGAACAGGGAAGTTTGACGAAACATATTTGCTGCATGAATGGGTTCCCTTATCATTTCTAATCTTAGCTTTTTTCATGTATAAATTTGAGAGTATTTTTTTAAATCCACCCCACAGTGCTCTCTAATAAGTAGAATGATGCATTTAAAGTATTTTGCGAGCCATGCAACACGATTAAAATGATATCATCATTACTAATCTGAAAGCTGCCCTTACAGAGTCCTGGAATTGTTTTTTTGTGCTCCTTGTTAGTCATAAACAGATTATTGTGTCAGTTTTCAATAGTTTAAAGTGATGAAAAGAAAACCTGGGGAATAATAAAAATGAGTCAAGGGATGGAGAAGCGGCACTATGAAGAAAGGTTAAAGTGGTGGGAGGGAATTAATCTGAAGGAAAAGTAGAATTATTAGAATTGGCTTCATCACTGTTTTCATATGAAGAACGGAGGTCAGTTGTTACTCATCAAAGAGTCACCAACAGAATGGAAGAGACGTGCATTGAGAAAGTAAAGCAACCACAATACAGTATAAAAACTTCTTGAATATAACGTCAATTATACCTAGCATGGCCTTCAAAAGGAAGATTTATTTGCTGGAGATTGGTTAAAAAACACCAGTAAATGATCTAGAGTACACACAGTGTACACGGTCAGGGCAGGGAGTGGCCACACCATGCTGATGACGTCAATCTGTTTTCACAGTGAGCATTAATATTATTGATTCTGGTTTAAAAGTAACCACACAGAGTGGTCTGAGAGCTCAAGGTTGGCCTTGTAGTCAAGTTTTCTTCTCCTTGCCTGTGCTGTGGAGTACACTTCTGTTAGAATCATTGTGGTTTCTAATTAGATTTCTATAGAGTCAGATGCAAGATCTAAATTTAATGGATACCCAAAATAATTCTGATGTACAATAAAGATTGAGAAGGACTGTTATTTTTAGAAACAAATGACTAATTATTCTGTTTGTTCGAAGCAAGTCCTCAGTCTCAACAGGAAGGAATTATACAAGAACGAGAATGCCAGGAGGTAGGAATTTTTGCGGTTAACTTGAAGGCTGCCTATCATAATCTGGGTAACTCTACTAACTACAGAAGAGGGGACAGAAATAAACCTTCAATGAATACTTGCTAACTGGCTGCTGGTTCCTTAAAAAGAATGATATGTTCATAGAAAACAGGGAACATTTTCTCAGAATGTATTCTAGCAATTTAATCTAGAAAAAAATCTTCAAATGGCTTCAGAATTATTTAGTTTTATTAAATGAATTAACATATTTTGGAAAGTCTTCAGGGAGCTGAGTATGATTTGGATATAAAGTAAGCAATATGAGACAATTATTTTTCAAAAGATTATATGTAACAGGTTTTGATCATCCTAACTGAATGCTCTGATTTATAATACTTTAGTGTATTTGTTCTTCTCTTAGGCTTATTTTATCCTTAAATTTTCTAATGTTTGTAAAGCTTACACAAATATCATTGGCATTTACTTTGAGATATTCTAGAATTCCTTGAAAATAGGCTTCGTGAATTTTTATTTCACATTAGAAATATAATCTCTACAGGAAAAACGTATAGTTATATAAAATTAGAATGAGCTTTTGAGTGTATTTTCAAACCATTTCTCAGTTGTATAATTAATGAAAAAGATTACAACAAGAATATTCCCTTGTCTGGTTTTCTACCTCAATATTTGCATGAGAGACACCATAATAGAGAAGAAAAATTATAGAGTAAGAAGTTGATAAATCTTGATTTCAACAACTATTAATAGTGTAATGTTGGGCAATATCTCTGAGCAACATTATATGAATCTGAAAGAAACACAGCAGAGTTGCATTGTTGTGTCTAATGGATAAAATAAACATACTCAGCATTTTACAAATTGCCGAATGGCATAGAAATATTACTATTGGGTAATCAAAAGGACATGAAAAACATAAATAGTGCAAACCAGTGCTATGATTCTTTCTTTTAAAAGATTATGAGGTGTAATAAATCCTATTTGCATCATTTATTCAATGCTTTCTTTGAATCAGCTATTGTAATAAGCACAGAGAATATGAAAATGAAAAACACACATTTTGCCTTCCCAACTCCAAAAGTTTATATATGAAAGTTGTAATACAAGTAGACATTTAATAAAATCGAGATGAGTTTCAACAGTTTAATACCATGTTTTCTAATAAACTCTTTAATTTATAATTGTAATTGAGTCTGATCATAAACCAATATAGCCTTTTCCCAAATCAAATTCAGGGGTAATGATTTGAAAAGATTATCTTTAGACTGCATCAATCTTTAAGTTTTATTTCACGATGCAATAAATCCTTTCAGATGCAACAACAATTTTATTTGAAAGCTTCTGTGAATTCCCTGTAGACATACATTATTTATAGTTACATGCATAGATATTCAGGATTTTGAAAACTTGACTCAATATTGATAGAAAAATATTTTATTCCCAACTACATAACAAAAAGCAGTGTTTTCTCACTCATTGAATGTCTAACTCATAAAATTGATACTCACTTCAGAGTGAAATAACCTGATCGTTTACTTACATAGCAATGTATGCACTATTATATCTGATCTTCATATAAATTTGTATTAGCTTTGATTGAGGTAATAAAAATATCCACTAAACAATGATCTATTCAAAACAATGATCTATTCTTCCTCTTTTGCATGAAGCCTGTAGGCTTGGCTGTGGCTTTCTTTAGGTTCATGGATTGACTAAAATTCTGCTCTACTTGACATTTTATTCTGTGATCCAGGCTGAAGAAGGACTTATACCTGGAATATCCCACACTTGCAGCAAAGGACAGAAGCACAGTACTGGCCAAGCTGATCTTGTCCGTTTCCATTAAAAATTTTGTCCATATATGGCACCTGTCTTGTTCACTCAGAAGGTATTAACCAAATGAGGCCTTTGTCAAGCCTAGTACCATTGGTGTGGAGTAGGAAGAGTAAATTTGCATGCACACACACACACACACACACACACACACTTATAACAGAATTCTGAGTACAGAGTCTTCTATTTAAAGTTGAATCAACTGAAATATAAAACTCAAGTCAAAGCGCAGAAAGTTGAGGTGTGATGAGAACCTCACAGATCTCGGTCTGCGTCTTGTTCTCTGCCACTTTCTAGTTACGTACACTTGGTAAATGATCTCCTTACCTGTGTAATGATGGTGATGCTACTCACTGTCCTGGGTGGGCATTATACAATATTTGAATCAGATACAATATTTGAAGAGCATGGCAGGGTTGTAGGTATATCACCTGATAAATGCCATTGAGATAAAACTCTTGGTAAAAATGTCAGAAGAGTTGTAATGAAACTGAGGACTGATATTTTAGACTTACGGTTTTTCAGAGTGCATATTTATCTCCACATTAACCAACCATTCTCAGGTGATGGTTTACATTTAATTCTGAAGCTGATCAATACTATATAGACATTTTAAAAACATGCAGAATGGTTCCAAGGAAGCATGAAAAATTATACTGAAATGCATCTACATCAGTATTCCATGAAATGTGAATGAGCAGCTAAAGATGTAGCTCAGTGAACGTATACCTGCCTAGTAGGTGTGGGACTCTGGGTCTGATCCACAGCACTGGATTTGATGTGTGTGTGTGTGTGTGTGTGTGTGTGTGTGTGTGTGTGTGTAAACGATGTGCTACTTTTGGTTAACATAATCATACACCTTGCCCCTTCAAAAGCATGCCCCTTCATAAATTGCCATGTTCCTTTGTTTTAAGGAAACCGGTTTTAAAATAAATGAATACTTTTTTTCCCTTCCCTTAAAGTAAATGATGATTTTTCTTCCCTTTTACAAAGTGGTGGAACTTTGATTAGCTTGTAACCTACATTCTTCTTGCTTGCACTTTCACATTAGATATTTCATCTGTTGAATTTAAACATTGAATGCATTTGCCCTTTACTTTGACTTTTACTAAATGAATATGAATTTATGGAAAGAAGTATTTTAAATAACCTTATCATGTTTCTAACAATAATTTTATAATGTGAATTATACATATAATGTACCTGGTATAAATTATGTTTTATATAACAATGGATAAAAATGCTGGCTTGCTTGCAAATCCAAGAGTACATGGTCTAACAGAGTTATAATGAAAATAAATCCAATGGATTCTTAGGGTAAAATAGAAAGAATATTTTAATGAAGATTAAACAGCTCTATAATGTTATAAAGCATATTTTTTGGAAACTTTTTTTCTTCGGAAGTATAATAAATATGTGAAATGGCAAAGGAATTAAGGAATACCGTAATGTAGAACTTTTTATTTTTAGGTTAAGTGGACTAATTCACTGATGTGATAATGGTTCATCGTTTTCTTTCCCTGCATTCTTACCACCAAAATGTCAGTACTTGTATAAGCAACCAAAATAAGGATACTCTGTATATGTTCCTATAAAGAACTAAACAAAAATCAAAGGCAGTGTTTGGCTTCATTTGAGACAATTAATGACTAAACAAGCTATTCAAAAAACCAGAAGACAAACAAACAAAAAGTAGATAGTCATAGAAAGCAATAGCTAAATCTGTTGTTTCTAATAAAAAATAAAACAACTTGGGATTCTGCTAAGTTAATATTAAAAAAAATCAATACACTCACTCAGATCACTGCTTCTTTTACACTGCACAACATGAATATTTTTGTGATTCCTCGTAACATCCACAGAATTCAACTACTTCCAGAAGAACTAGCTGCTCAAATTGGATATCGTAAAATAATTATCTATAGGAGTGTTTTCAACACTGTTTCAGTGATATGACAACTACAGCCATTTGGCAAACATCATTTAATGTTAAAATGTGGTACAAATTGCTTTAAGCAACTTGGGAGCTGATATGGTTGTGTTAAATTGTACTTCCTTAAAATATTAATATATTGTGAGTATACAAATAATGACAGTTGCAAGTGACTTGATTACATATAAGTAAAAGCATGATTTATTTGAGATTATGGGAAATAATGCTATAAATGTTTAGAACAGAAGAAATCATGGTGTCAGAAGCTGAAAATTAACAAGTTGTTTACTCTTGGATACATGATTAAATTGGTGACTAGCATTTATTGTCAAAGAAGGCAAATAAAGACTATGTCCTATTTTTACATTGGGATCTGAAAATTAAGATTATACTCTTCCTTAAAACTAAATATAATTTGGAAAAATGTAGTCAGACATTGCATTAGGTACCAAGAGCGTTTAATGAAATAGAACCCTTTTAATCACCTAACCACCAGGCTATCTATATGTGTGCGTGAAATATAAATATGTGAGATGTATTAATTTACCCATAACTTTTTTGGCTGTTACTTGCTCTTGATATTTTCTACCTTCTTGGAATTTTGATACAAATATCTTACGTTTTTGCTCAAAATTATAGTCTATTTTCTCTTGTAAGATTTTGCTTGTTTTTGTCTGTTCTTGAAGATTGAAATTTCTTAGCATTCTACCCTTAGGCAACTTTAATTCTTTCATATTTGTTCTCTGTGTGTGAACTAGCAACTGTATTTTTTTTTCTTGGGTGGGTGCCTAAAGACAAAGGTTAATGACTGTCAGTTTTGGTGTCTGAGAGATTATGAATTAAGTTCTTCTCTTCATGCAGGAGCTTGAGATCCCCCTCTATGCTAGATTTTCAAGGATATTCCCATTCTGTGTCCACCCCTATCTTTCTCAGTTCTAATTACTACTGCGATTCTGTGCTCCTGTCTCCCCCAGAACCCACTGAACTGTGAGATTATTTGTAAGAGTCCCATGGACTTCCTTATACTCAACTGTATATCTGCCATAAATAATACAATGACTAGACTGTGGTATGGGAATCTACAACACTGTTAACTAAAAAGTATTTTAAATGAATGAACCCATAAATGAGTAGTTTTTTAAAATGATGTCCTTGGTGAAAATTCTTAAGACACTGGAAGAATGTAGGAAAATTAGTTTAAATAGTAGGGTATTTAATTTGTAGCAAAATACACATACATTAAATTGTGGTTTTGCAAGCTGTTGGTAGTCTACATAAGACCCTACTGTGAATTACAAGTAAACATCCTCTCCTGCAGGCTGTCTCAGCTGCACACCAAAGCAGACATCTGGGCGACACTAGCACTCAATGGACATATGCTGGGGGGTGAGAAACAACCTGTACACATTTTGAGGGTTTAAAAACATTTTATGGAGGCAAACAATCGTTTTCTAGCCTAAAGCAAATGTTGACAATTTTGAAACTCATTCTAATTGTAATCATTAATTTAAACTTAAAGTGATCAGTACTATCTAGTATTTTTTAAATAAAAACAACTTACTACTTTATTAGTGAATATACAGATGCAAATATTTTTAATGTTCATGATCAAATTCCTATTTAGAACTTGCTCATAAGTTACTTGATTTTAACGACCATAATTCAAATGTAAAGTGAAGTAAGTTGCAGCTTATACTTATTAATTACAGGATGAGACAAGAACTTTTCAGTTTTACAGTAATTAATACTTTTATTCAGAATGACACAGGTACTCGTTTTAACAAAAGCTTGCAGATATATTTAAAATGGAAATGAAGCTCCATTCTTGCCCAAGAGCACAAGGCTAATAATGGTCAGAAGTCTACAGATATTTAAAAACACAGTTTACAAAGTTAAGTTTTATTTAGCTTCATGCCACCAGAAAGCTGTTTTAAGAGATATAGCACATCGGAATTATGTTGTCTCATCACAAGATATCATTGCTTTATTATCTGATAGGCTATTTACTCATTTATTAGAATATATTTATTGAGCACCCACTCCATGCAAGTCATTTTCTGGGTATATAAAGGTAGAACTATGAAAGTCATTTGAAATTCCAAACCTCATACAGCTTAGTAGGGGTGGATCATAAGGAACTCACTCTCTCCCAAAGTAATACAATAAAGCCAGGTGTAGTGGTACTTGCTGGTAATCCCACCATTTGGGAAGCTGAGGCATGAGAATCACCATGAGTTCTAGGTCAGCCAGGGCTCCATAGTGAGGTCAAAGCCAGCCTCAACTGCATAGTGAGACCCTGCTCAAAAAAAATAAGTAAATAAATAAATAAATAAATAAAAGGCCACCGCTTCCCTCTCATCTGATACTATAATATGCCATGAGAAGAAAATATGGGTTTTTGGGGTGGGGGTAGCTTTGCTTTTTCATTTGCATCTTCCTAGGTAGTTAGTTATGTTTCTAGAAGTGTTTTTTTTTAATTTCTTCTAGATCATTTAACTTTCTATAAATGGCTGCTGTTTAGAAAAACGTGAAACTAATGTTATTTTCATCCTGATCCGCTTTGCTTGTATTATTTTACCCACTCACATACCATTATATCTGATCCTGTGGAGTCTTTTAACTCTTGACTTAGAACCCTGCTTTGAATGCTCCTGTGTTTGGTGAAAATCAACATACTATGACACTAAGAAAAGTGATATTGAACACAAAGGAGATATATTTCAAAATAACAATTTGAATTCCTGTGATGCAATTCAGTTCCCACAGTACCTTCTGAACAAATGAAAACATCCATGAGAAAAGATAGCGAGTGATTTTTTAGTTAACAACATCCACAGAAATTCAAAAATACAGATTTGAGCATGAATACAAAAAGGGAAATGAACAACAGTAAAAGACATTTACCTTACAACCAAACCTGCATACTTGTTTCAAAAAAAAAAAAAACCAGGGATTTCATTTTAGTAATGAATAATACAGTCATTGACAATTAAGTTAACAGGTATTTTAAGTTCATTTAATGTTTGTTTCTGTTTTTGTTCCTATAACCTGAAGTCCTGAGTGGAACTCAAAAGAAAGAACATTACCAGCCGTGAAAGGATTAAGACTCATCAATATGGTTATACTGAGAAGTGAAAGAAGCAATAGTCAAATTCATGATGAGCTGGAAGACAGCCTGGAATCATTAGACACAGGAGAAAATATCCTTTCACAGCCCAGTAACTCCTGAGGGCATTATTGCTTTACATTATAAGATAATAAGTTCAAATGAGCCAGTATCCTACAGCCTGCTTAAGGATATAACAAAAATAAAAAGAATAATGCAAACTTCTAATAATAGTACAGACACAATTCATATTCTGTGACATTGACTTAGCAATATACTGTATATATATATATATATATATACATATATATAATCTCATAAAAAACTTTTAAATTGAAAAATGGCATGACTATTTCATGCTGCAATAATAATCTGAAATTTGATTATAGAAATTAAGACGCTGCCAGGGCTTTCAATATAAGTAATACAATGCATTTATCATTCTGTTCTAGTTAATGAGGTATTTTCAATTTGATTTGATTATGAATAAGGTTACTATGAATGTTCTTGCACATATCTTTCAATACACATTTTATCTTTTCTATTTTTAATTGGTACATAATATTTGTACATATTTACAGGGAACGTTCAATACATGTGATCATTCAATACATGTGCATAAAATGTGGAATGATCAAATCAGAAAACTTAGCATTTTCATCTCATCACTTCTTTATGTTTGGAGCCTTTGAACTCTTCACTTCTAGTTTTTCATAAATATATGAATAAATTGTGAACTCTAATTACCCTGCTGTACTATAGAATGCTAGAATGTACTTTTGTTACCTAATTATATTGTAATGGTTGATCTAACCAATTATAATGACTACACCTTTCTCCCATTAGCACAATATACCACTGACCCTGCCATTTTATTTAACTGTTAAAATATGCCATGATATTATTTTAAAGTTATTGGAGATAGTACTTGAACTTTTTTTTTTTTTTTTTTGGTGGCAGCTCGTGCCTTCAGACAGGTGCTTAAATCACTGAGCCAAACTCCCAGCCCTAGTTTTTTGAATCAGGGTCACACTATGTAGCTCAGGCTGGCCTTGTGCTCATGTTGTAGAGCAAGCCGCCTTGAACTCACAACGCTCCTCCTACCTCAGCCTCCTGAGTGCTGTGCTGGGATCAAAGGCATGCACCACCACGCCCAGTTGAACATTTTCTAACTTTAAGAAGTACAAAATGTAACTCTTGTATCCCACTGGAGTCATCACTATGGTAAATAGCTATGAAGTCATGTAATTATGATTTCCCAAAAGAATATTAATTATTTAAAATAAATAATTGCTATTTTTCATAATTATCCTATTATTTTAGAAACAGCCATGTTTGCAAAATAGTAGCAAAAACAAAGCACTTCCTCTTTTTTCAGGTATTGTTACTAAAAAAAGAGGATTAAAGTTCACCAATGATTGACCAATATTTATGTTAAACAAAATACTGAAGATATTTATACTTAATGTAGAATTTGCATATACAAATGAAGCATAACCTTCATTTGACATTTAGGAATTTGCCTATTCACTTGCCAGTAGTATTTTGAGGCTTTATGATTCTCATAACAGCAATTCTGTAGTAGAAAGGGTATCTTTTCAACAATCATACTGAAATAAATTTATAACTCTTTTACCTGTTTGAAAGGTAACATTTCCTAAATAAAATCTTTGATTGATTATAAATTAAGGCAGATTAATACACTACTTTAGTTCTTACACAAAACCATCTCTATTTTTTCATCCAGTTAATTAAAAGCCACCACTTCCCATCATCCTCTAATTGGATGGTCCCTGATGGTCTCTAATTGGGTAGTTTTTAAATTTATAACTCTAAAAGCATGTCTCAGGGATAAAGTCATTACATGAACTCTTCTGCTAAAACAACACAAGGCGAATCAAATTCCAGGGTGTTTCTAGAAATTTAAAAGTTAATTCAAATACTTCAAATGGAAAGCAAAGTAGACAAATGATCTAAAGGAATTTTTCAAAGTTAAATGAAATTAGGAGATACTTTTGCTTTTGAAATGAAAACAATATGATGTTGGCCTAATAACCTATAAATAGAAAGATACAGCAGAAAAGAGAATATTGAATTTATATGTTCATAAATTTATTCACAGTTTATATGGTCATTTGATCCTGTCCAAAATACATATGCAAAAGGATAATCCTTAATCTTTTATAATGCACTCCATGGGTTATTTGGATTAATGTTTTTTTGAGTATAAACTGGATTAATCTAGATTGCAATTTAAAAAATTTACTTCATTGAAGTAAAATCGACATAAATATTTAGAACACTTTAAAAATATTATCGTCCAGATACGATGAGAAAGTATGAGTCATTAATCCTAAAATAAGGTGAGAAATGATCAATGCCCGATGATGGAGATAAATAAAGCTAGGGGGCTGTGATAGCATGGTAAAACTGCAGGTGCCCTAGCAAAGATTCAACTAGTAGTTACAAAAGAAGACTACTGAGTAGACTTTTGTAACGATGTATATAATAATTGGGTTTGCTTTATGTTTTTTAACTTGCTAGCGATCACTAAGAAGGCATTAAGGATGATGATGCAGTCAGTTGCACATGGTCTGATTTTGTATGAAGACTGAGTCAACAATAACGAGACTTTAGGAGTTGGCCATGAGGTGAAATTTGCTCTGAGCAAGTCACTGACTGATGAAAGACAAGGAAAAAGACTCTTGATGGCTCTGCAATGAAGAGGCACAAGTATGCCAAGGCAAAAGTGGTCCAAAGGACTCATTGACCAAACTTACAGTTTATGCCTTTCTTAACATTTGTTGTTCAAGATACACAGTAAAATTTTTAAAAACCTAGCTGTAGAACATACGTTGTTTCAGATGCAGTACATCTGTCTGTCTGCCTCCATCGTTACTGCTGTCTCTATCTCTATTTTTATGTATCTATAGACAGCTACATAAGATTAGATCTTTAATAGAAAAGTCGATAGGTTAGGAATTCTTTTTATTCTATAATATAACCTTTTGAAGATGAAAGCAACAAAGAAAAATCAATGTTAACTATTGCAAGGTTATAAAAACTATCCAATAGCTCATAAGCTATTTTATCTCTTATTGCATTTTCTTGAATATTGGGTTAAAAATGAGTATTTATGTGTACTATTAATAAAGATCTTGCATAAGATTGAGACAATGATAATATACTGAAAGTAGATAATAATTTACCAAAATCTCTATCATTATTAAATTCCAAATGATGTAGAAGATAATTGATCTCTTTCTCTCAAGGAATAAGCTTTTGTTGAGTGAGCCTACTAGTTCAGATGACTAGTTTTCAACTGGCAAGAATTTGTGTCTATATAAATGCTTAAAACAATTTCTTTGGCAGTTAGGACTTAAAATAAAAACATACACATAATTTGTTACAGGAACGCTTCTATCTGTGGCATTACTAATTAAAAAATCAATAAAAATAAATGAACACATTTTAACTAAAAATATTGTATCAAAGATGAGTCTTCTGATTATATTGGAAAGTTTTTATTTTAGTTTTATCATTAAAAATGGTAGTGAAGAGTTGGATTATGGATGAAAATAAGTTGCATGAATTTGTCATTATAAAAATAGACTCCAAAGTCCTAATCAACAGAGAAAATAAAAAACAACAAAGGACAATGCGTCATAATTTCAAACTGCCTTGTACCTCTGATCGTAGAGTTAATTTCTGCAATTTTAGGCTGATCATTTCTTTGCTCTACTTGAAATTTTCAATCTTTTCCTCTCTTGTTCTCTCTCTCTCTCTTTTCATCTTTCTCATAATTTAACAAATATTTAGTGAGCATTTGCTATCCGCTAGGAACTTTATGAGGCACATGCCTTCATTTCAAGCTATTTTGTTTTAATAAGTCTTGGTTTTATTTAACTTTTAATAATGTTACCTAACAACAGAAACATTATTCTAAAATAGTGGGATTATAAAGTCTTATATATTTGCATACAACATGTGTAAGTTATTACATATTACTCAGTGGTTTCTTTTATTTTACTTTCTTCCAATTACTTTCTTGAAATTTCTGTTTTCAAGATCTGCAGTGTACTTGGTATTCCCTTTTGAACTTTTGTGCATTTGTAAGCTGTCCTAGACTCCAGCTTTTCAGTTCCAATGGGCTCTATGTCTTGGATCAGGAGTGAATGAACAATGTACAGCCACGGTCTCACCTAGACACTGTGTTCTAAATGTCAGAATAGGGTTAGAAAGAGAACTGTTTTCACTGAAAGGTTGATTAAAATCTGAATCTGTCACATGTGGCATTACCTAAATGAGACTTTTCGTTCATCCTCCTTCGTATCTCTAGAGTAGATTCTTCAGCTGATTGACATTTTGATGTGGATAATATTTTCAAGAAAGGGGAAGAAGGTGATCTTTCTGTGTGCACTACAGGAAGTTTAGCAGCATCCTTGGCTTCTACCCGCCAGATGCTTCTAGCAACCTGCCACGTATGGCACTCAAAAATGCCACCAGACATCAGGTATTCTCTGGTGGAAAAGAAAACAAAATTCCTCTCCCATAGAAAGATACTGCCGTAGACTGAGGAAAGTGCAGCATTTACTTAGTTCATACTGGAGACTCAATGTAATCACAACTTAGGGTTTTTTTGTTTGTTTGTTTGTTTGTTTTTATATTTTTTCCCTTTCAGTGAGCTCGGTAAAGTTTATAAACTAAAAATTAGAAAGCAAATTTGATGTATAATCAACTATCCAGTGATTACAAATCACTGCTGACATATTGATGATTTCCTCTGTACATTTTTTATGAATATTTAAATATAATAGAGGTTTTTATATGTGTATTATCAGTAACTGCTTTGTCAATGAAATTCTTTTGAAAATATAAGAATTAGTGATTGCTTATGGATGTGTCTATGCTTACACATTTAATTTTTTGATTAGCTATTATATCAATCTCTTTCACAGAAGGACAGTTATTTCTAAAGTTTGATTAATATAAATAAAAGCAAATTGAATGTTCTTGTTGAGCTAACTTTCTAATTATTTTCACAGGAAAAACTCCTCCAAAGCAGAAAGGATACAGATATCTTAAAGTATATTTAGAATTTTTTAAAAATGTGTCACTAGACTATTCTCCAAAAAGAGTAATGTAATGTATAAACACGGTAATGTGTAAACATTGTTTTTCTTTATTTTTTCTACTCCATATAACACTGGAAGTTAATACTGAAAATCATAATGTAATAGAGCAAGACCACCAATCTCTTGAACAAATTCTTTTTAAGCAATAATCTATGCAGACCTAGTTACATGTCTGCTATGGTTTATGTCTGGGTGTCCTCCCAAAGCTTCATGCCATCATGGAGGCAGCTGAGTCTAGTGCTTGTGGTTGGTTCATTGTCTAGCACTGGGATTGGTGGTGTGAGTGTTGCACCCATCCAGGACCAGGAAACTGGCATACAGTATGAGGAAAGGAGGTGTTTTCCCCTTTTGCCTTTTCGCTCTTGTCACTTGATGCAGCCATGAATATTTGCCCCTCAGCCATGCTACTCTGCCTTGGAACTACCTGAGTATGGACTGAAACCTCCACAAACTGTAAGCTAAATAAACATTTCCTTCTTTCATTTTGGGTATCAAGTATTTTGTCTCAACAAGGAGAAAAAAATAACCAAGACAATGTCAAATGTAACAGTAAAATAAAAGCATGGTTACTTTTGTAAAATCACAAGAATTGGATATAACAGCTATTGGAGATTATACTTCTCTGAACAGGAGAACATAAATTGAAAAATTAAAAGGACTAGAGTTGAGGAAAGACAAAATTAACATTATAAGGTCCTTATTATTTTTTTGAGAAATATCTACTGGAAAAAGAAATAGACCTGAAAAGTGTTATTGAAAAATTAAGATTCTATAAACCCTGAAAGTTAATTTTAGGACCCTTTAAAAGTACAAAATTGTGAATTCAAAATGAAGTATGAAAAAAACATTTACTTCAACTGTGAAAAAAAAAACTACTCCAAATTGAATTTTAAAAAATTGAAAGACATCTCAAAATACAGAAAAATGTGCATAATTTACTCCCTACTCCATCTCTATCATACATTTTGCCTCTTTATTTTTTGGTTTTATTTTCTCCAATAATCTAATTTATGTAACAATGATCCCATTGCTTTGGAAATCTGATATCAAACCAAATAGAAGACCCTTTGCATCATGGAATTGGAAGGCAACTTTTTATTATGCTAGTGGATTGGTGGGACCAAGTCCAAATCATCAGCCCCAACTGAGAGTGAAACAGGAACTTATAAACATTTTATAAGTGGAAAGTACAAAAACTCATAACAGGTTATCATATATCTGGTTACATGAGTCAAGTCATATGTTGTCAGGAAGGTTTGTTCCAGGCAGGTTCCATCGAGCGGCTGGTTAGGTAGGAGAACATAGGGAGAGAACTGGGGCTGAGGGAGTGGTTGAAACTAAGCGTGTCCTTGACTAGCTTATCTCGGTTAGACAGTCCTGAAAGTGCAGTATGTTTATATGTCAGGCAATACCGGCAGTCCAGATGGATGCGGTCGGACTGAGTCAGGTTGGATGGTCTCTAAGTTGCAGCTGGTATGCTCAGTCAAGGCTCACTGAGTCTAATGGTCTAACTATGTGGTTGGCTGGTTGAGCACATCTCGTCTTAGCAGAACATCAGACTGTTGATTCTTAACTTTTCTGTCACACCATGATATCCTAATCTACGTGTAAGTTAAAAGTAATTCAGTCATTAATCTAGCAAGGTTGATCAAAATTATTATTTTTATTGTATGTAACAAAATTTAGTTTGAAATTCAACTGATTACTAAAGTGTGAAACTATTGGTGCCTACATTCATGAACTTGATTCTTTCCATGATTCTGGTCACAAACTGATCTGGAGGAGAACCGAATAAAATTCAATGGTCAAGTTCAATGTTGCCCTTATGGTAGTACTTATGGGATGCTGATCTACATGGAAGTACTGAAAACCAACAAACATTCTGTGACGCTTACCTCCCCTTAATCAGATTTATAAAGTCGTCTTTCCTACTTCATTGTCTCTATACTCTCCACCCCAATTCCCACATCTACCTCTGAAAATTTGCTTAGAAGTTAGGAGATTAAAAAAAAAGAGACAATAATTTAGTGAATCCTGGTTCCATTCCTCTAACTTTGTTATTGTTGTTTTTGGTACTGGGGATTGAATTCATAACCTGGTGCTCGCCAGACAGGTGCTTATGCCACTGAGCTAAATCCCTGGTCCCCATTCCTTAACCTTTGTACACTTTGCAGAGACATATGAATAAATCGCTTGGATCTTTTCAGGGATTAGGTAGTAGCTTTTAAAAAGAAGAATTTTGAAGACTAAATTAAAGTTTTCAGTGTACCTGTGTGTGATACTGTTTCCAACCCTTATTATATCCCCCAAATAAATCCTTAAACACATATGTGCCCTGGGGGTAAACAAAATGTAAGAGGAAAACATCCTCGAAGGTCTTCTTTTAGAATTTGTTGGGTTTATTTTGTTTTGGTTTTTATTTATCAAAAAAGAAAGCCACAATTGTTTCAGATAAGCAAGAGGGAAATGACACTGGTTCTAAATGGGATGGCTCTACAAGCAAGATGTTTCCAAAAGCAACAAACAAACAAACAACAAGTAAACAAAGAAACAACCCTGCTGCCAGATGGAAACTTACATGATAGAATCTAGATACTGGAAACCTTGAGGAAATAGTTATGGATGGTATGATGAGACTAAACACGGAGTGTTTTTATTTATTTTATTGTGTTTTGTTTGGTTGCTTTTTGGTATTTTGAGATGTGATTTCGCCATGTAGTTCAGGCTAGCTTTGAACTCACTGTGTAGCCCAGGCTGGCCTCAAGCTTGTGGTGATCCTTCTGCCTCAGCCTCCCAAGTTCCAGAACAGTTTTCAACGGACTATGTGGTAATGAAGTAGGAAAAAAAATTACGACAAAAATGACTTTTGCAACTACCTAGTAGGCAGAAGATGTTCTAGAATTAATTTGAAAAAAAAAAAAAGATCCAGAAAAGTGACATTTTTCTGCCTAAGGAGTCATGCACAATTTCATACTTGTTGCAAATACATTGCATATTCATAATTTTCAGAGTCGTTTAACAATAGATCTGTAGTCACAACACATCTCTTCAGTTCCTAGCTTGTAAATATCAGAGTAATTAAACACCTCTACAAATTAGAAATCAGAAGCAGATCATGGCTTTCTCCTTTAGGACCATGGAGTGGTACTTCAAGCCTCTGTGTATACTTTGATTTCCAGGCTCTGAAGGAAATGTGGCAAATCATAAATCATGAATAACAACGTAAATAATCTTTGTTGCATAATAATTAAATGGTGATTCCCTCTGAGCTTTGCAAATAAATTCTACTTAAGTTTCAAATAATATCAGAAAAATATATTTTAAATATTCTATACAACATTAACTGGTTTTGTTTCCAAATTAATAGTCTAACTGAAACATCCTGTCTTTGCCATAAATACTGATACTTTCTTTCTGATGTATCTTGGACTTACAGTATCAAGTTGCTAGTTTCCTCATAAATAATTTAAGTAAGTCTTTAACATCTTCTTACTATATATTTGTAGAATAATTGAGCTGTGAGCTTTTGAAATTTATGCAGTACAGTTATAAACATATTAAGAGAATTTCTTGGAACTCTGCATTATGAGATATAAATGAGAATTTTGTTTCCTGCTAAACATCCTTATACTTGAAGGAGAAATAATTCAAATTTCTTAGGCCTAGAAGAATACCATCACATAATTCTTCTCATTGCCCATGGTTTCCATTATTTTGTAACATATCTATGAATGAAAAGAAAAATTAGAAATTGCATAATCTGCAAAAATATGTTGAGGATAATGATGGTGATAAATAACAATTTGGGCTTAAAATATTTAGAGTATCAAGTGAGAGGAGAAAGCAAAAATATCTAATTATTCAAAAATATTGCTAAATTAAGTATATATATCACCATGAAAGATATGTAACAACTTCTCTGAATGTTCCCTATTTTTCCCCTGAATTTAATTATTTTCACAACAGGGAATGGCTTTAAGTAAATTCTGGAGACATTTATTTCTCTTATGTGCTTATTTTGTTTTCTTTTTAAATTTTTTTGAGGATTTGATTGTTTTGAAGAGTTTTATATACACTGAAAATTTGAAAGGATGTGCAGTGATTTTTTCCTATACTTTCTTTTATTTTCCATAAATTATCCCTCCACTCTGTCCCTGTATCTTCCAATTCTTGGTTTCCTACCCTATTTGAAAAAAGCTCTATTTTCATCATTTTTCCCTTCAGTTCTTTTCTTTCGCCATAACATTTTCCTCCCTTCCCTCCTGCTTTATCATCTCTAGTACCCCTATCTATTTGAAAAAGATATCCCTACTTCCTGTTTTGCTCTTTCACTCTCTATTCCCCTCTCTCATATACTCTGATAGAGGAGAAACCATGTGACATTTAAGCATGTGTGTCTAACTTATTTCCTTAATATTGTGGTGTCAGGTTGCATCCATTTAAATACAAATGCCTTGACTTTATTTTTCTTTATGGCAGGGTAGTACTCCATTGTGTATAAATAAGGGAATAAGAGAGGAAGAGGGAGAAAGGAAGCAAGGGAAAAGGAAATAAAAGAGATTATAAGGGAAAAAATGGAAACAAAGCTTTTGTAGACAGGAAAGGAGAGAAGGGTTGAAGGAGGGGAGGCAAATGGGGGAAAAAGAATCAAAACATATTATGTACAGATAGAGATTCCCTATGAAGAATGTGATCATTATGTGTATCTAAAGTGTACCACGAAAATTAATTTTAAAATTTCACATTTTATTTATGCAGTCATGTCCTACACGTGTATAGATCACCGCATTATGAACATACCCCAATGAGAGTAGAACTTTACTGTAATTGGTGAATCAACACTGACTCACATAATTATCAGCAAAGAGGACTTCCATTTGATGTTTTATATTCTTTCTTTTGGACAAATGCACACTAATTCACTACTACAGCATACATTCACTGTCCTAAAAATCACATATGTACTGCTAGGTCCTCTCTTTTTTCATACCTTTTTCCCCTTGTCCGAAGCCAAGGTAAATATATATATATTTTTTACTCTTCTATAGTGTAGACCTTTTTAAAAACATCATATAGTTTCAATCATTTACTTACATTTCCAATTGGGTTTTCATTTAATATCCCTTGAGTTTCCTTTCCATAGTTAGATCACTCATTTTCCTAATGTAGTTCCTTATACGAATTTGATACATTCACCTACTAAGGGACACCTTGGTTACTTCCAAGTTTTATTTTATCTTATCCTGAATTAACACATAAAAATTGGACACATATATTGGGTGCCACATGACACTTTGACACATGTATACATTGTATAATATTTAAATCAGGGTAAGCATTGCTGTCTCCTTAAGCATTTATCATTTGTGAAGAAAAAATTCAAACTATTCTAGAGTTTTAGGAATATTCAGTACATTTCCATTATTTATAGTCACCCTACTAGCCATGAAACACCAGAACCTATTTCTTTATTGAACTGTAATTTGATGCCTATTGACCAAACCTTTTGATTGCCCTGTTTCTCGCTCTGGACAGCCACTGTTGACCACTATTCTAATCTCAACATGTTTTATATCCCATATTTTTATATCATACACACGGTATTTGACCTTCTCTTCCTGGCTTATTTCACTCAACATAACAAATGTTCTCCAGATCCATCCATGTTATCACAAATAACAAGATTTTCATTTCTTATGTCTGAATAATATTCCATTGTATGTACATTTGCCAAGTTTAAAAAATCCACTCATCAGCTGATAAATACATGGACTGTTTCCATTTCTTGGCTATTGGAAATAATTTTGAGATGAATATGGGAGTGTACCTGTTTCTTCAACATACTGATCTTATGTTTTTAGATGTATATTCATTAGCAAATTTATTGGATCATATGATAGCTCTATTTTAGAATTTTTGAGGAACCCCACAGTGTTTTCCATAACGTCTGTGCTAATTTGCACACTTACCCACGGTAAGGGTTCCTTTCTCTGCACATCCACTCCACAGTTTCATATCTTTTTTCTTTTTTATAAAGGTCTTCTAATTGGGGTAAAGCATGTCACATTTTTCTGATTAGTGATGCTGAGCATTTTTTTCAACCTATTGGCCATTTCATGACTTCTTTTGAAAAATAGCTATTCATGTTTCTTGACTGTATTTTAGTCAGACGTTTTTCTTTCTCACCTTCTCTTCTCTTCTCTTCTCTTCTCTTCTCTTCTCTTCTCTTCTCTTCTCTTCTCCTCTCCTCTCCTCTCCTCTCCTCTCCTCTCCTCTCCTCTCCTCTCCTCTCTTCTTCTCTCTTCTCCTCGTCTCTCTTCTTTTCTCTTCTTTTCTTTTTTCTTTTGATACTTAGATGTTTGAGTTCCTTAAATATTCTGAATATTAACCCTTTGCCAGATGTGTGCCTCAAAAATATATTATTCTGGTTTGTAAATTGTTTTCTTTCCTCCATTGTTTTCTTTACTGTGACAGTATTCTTTGTTTTCATTTGTTTTAAACTTCAATGTCATCTCATTTGTCTATGTTTGCTTCTATTGCCTGTGGTTTTGGGCTCTTATTTGCCCATTCCAATGTCCTCAGCATTTTCTCAATTGTTCTTCTGGTACTTTTATAGTTTTGTTTTACATATAAGTTTTGAATCAATCACCTTTCACCTGAATTTTGTATATGGTCTGATATAACTCTAGTTTCTTTTACATGTAAATATGCAAGTTCCCAGGCAACATTTATTGAAAAGATTAACCTTCTCCTAATGTATGTTCTCACTGTTTTTGTCAAAGATCAATTGTCTGTAAATGTGTGGGTTTACTACTAGGTTATCCATTCCATTCCACTGGACTGTGTTTGGTTTTCTGTTCTTTCGCTTGTTCATTTGTTTTTGGGGATTCTGAAAATTGAATTCAGGGACTTGATGTTGAGCACCATCCCCAGCCTTTTTATTTTAAATTTTTATTTTTGAGATAAGTTCTTACCAAGATGCTCTGACTGGGCTCAAATTTATAATCCTCCTGCTTTATCTCCCCAGAATGTACAGACTACAGGTCTGTCATACTATGTCTGGCTCTATGTGTTTGTTGTGATGCAAAAACCATACTGTTTTGATTACTATTGCTTTGTCATATATTTGAAATCAGATAGCATAATTCTAACACTTTTATTTTGTTTCAAGATTTATTTAGTTACGTAGGATATTTTCATGCTTCCATACATGTTTCAAGACTTTTTTCAAATTCTAAGAATGATCTCACCTATATTTTATATGAATATATGAATTGCATTTAGTCTGTAAATCACTTTGGATCATATGAACATTTTAAAGTATTCATTCTTCGAATCTATTATTATGGGATCCCTGTCCATTTCTGAGTCCATTTGAAATTCTTTTATCAATGTAATTTTTGTTGTAGAGCTCTTTCACCTGTTTGGTAAAATTTAATTCCATGCATTTTATTTTATTCTTTTTTTTTCCAGCACTGGGGATTGAACTCACAACCTCGTGCCTGACAGACAGGCACTTAAGTCACTGAGTCAAACTCCCAGCCCTGATTTTTGAGGCAGGGTCGCACTGTGTAGCTCAGGTTGGCCTTGCGCTCGCGTTGTAGCCCAAGCCGGCCTCGAACTCACAACGCTCCTCCTACCTCAGCCTCCCGAGTGCTGGGATTAAAGGTGTGTGCCACCACGCCCGGCTTTTATTTTATTCTTGATAGCTGGCATAAATAGTATTTTTTCTTGGTTTATATTTTGTATAATTTGATATTAGCATTTAGAAATGTTAATTTTTCATTTTGATTTTGTGTCCTACAAGTTTATTAATTTTATTGATTCTGGAAGTTTATTAGTAGTAAATGATTTTCTCTATATATATGATCATGTCATATGAAAACAGTAATAATTGGACTTCTTTCCAATTTGGATGCCTCTTATTTCTTTCTTTTGATAGATCGCCCTGACTGGAACTTGGATTACTGTGTTAAATAAAAGCAGTAGAAGTAAGCATCTTTTATTTCTTCTACCTTTCAGCGTTCCCCAAGTTGGATTTAGATTCCTTTATATGATATGTATTATGTTCTTTCTACATATAATTTGTTCAGCATTTTTATAATATGATGTGGAATTCTACAAGATTCCCTGTATCTGCTAAGATAAACCTATCATTTTTGTTACTGACTCTATTAATATAATATGTCATGTCTATTGATCTACATATTTTGAAAACTTTTATTCCTGCAATGAATCCCATTTGCTCATAGTGAGTAGAATTTTGCTTAGATTGTTTTTTAATGTGCTGTTATAGTTTGTTTTGTTGAGGATGTTTACATGTATGTTCACCTGGAATTTTGGCTTATAGATTTCCTTATTTGCTGTATTTTTGGCTATTCTTGTCATTAGGTTAATGCCAGTATGTGTTTGGAAGAATTACGTCCTCTTAAATATTTTGAAGTACTTTGAGAAGAATTAGTATTAATTCTTCAAATGTTTAGTGAAATTTAGTAGTGAAACATTTTAATCCTGAGCTCTTTTATGGGAGAGATTTTATTACTGATTAGACCTCATTATTCATTTTGTTCAGACTTTATATTTAATCATGATTCAATATTGGTAAAGTGTATGTGTCCAGATCTTTTCAATTTCTCTTTGGTCTAAATTTGTTGGTGTATAATTGCTCGTAATTATCTCTAATGATACTTTGTATTTCTACAGTGCCAGTTGTAATATCTCTGATTTTACATATTTGATTCTCTGTTCTTTTTCTTTGACTAACTTAGGGTTTGTCAATTCATTTACATTTTCTAAAACCAACTCTTGTTTGTGTTAATCTTTCTGTATTTTTTAGTCTCTATTTCATTATTTCTTCTCAAATCTTTACCATTTCTTTTTTTCTACTAATTTGGGGTTTAGTCATTTCTTGTTTCTTGTTGTTTCTTGATGTGTGAAATTAGGTCATTTGAAATCTTTCTGCATGATCACTATAATTTTTTCCTACTACTATTTTTATCCATATCCCACATTTTGGGGTACACTGTGTCTCTGTTTTCACTAATTTCAACATTTTAATTTCTTTTTCTATTCAATTTCTTCCATGACATATTGGTTGTTCAAAGCTTAATTGCTTATTTTCCATTCATTTGTACCATTTCTTCAGTTTTCTTGTTATTGATTTCTAGGTTTACTATACTATGATCAGAAAATATACTTACATGGTGTCAATTTAAAAATATTACTGTGACTTGTCGATAGCCTAGCATATCATCTCTTTTGTGCTGTTGAGAAGACTGTATTGTGCTGATATTGAATGGAATGTCTATTTGGTCTAGGGTGCAATTTAAATCTGCTGTTTCTTTGTTTACTTTCTATACTGAGGATCTGTGCCTTCATAATAGTGGAACATTAAAATCCCTTCTTATTATTTTGAGTCTGTTTATTCTTTTGACTCTGTGAATATTTGTTTCACACATTCACATACTTTGATACATTATATATAATTGTTATTTCCTTTTCATGAATTGATTGCTTTGTCTTTTTGGAATGATATTTCTGGTGATTTGTGTCTTCCTATTTTTTTAAAGTATGTTTTATCTAAATATGCTTACTCCTGCTTTCTTTTGGGTTATATACACATGAACTATTTTTTCAACCCTTTGTTTTCAGTCTAGTTGTGTTTTTTGAATAAAGTGAGGTTTTTGTAAGCAGCACATTTTTATCGATTTAGCTATTTTGTCTTTTAATTGAAGAAATTATTCCATTTACATTCAAAGTAATTATAATTGGATGATATCTTACTAATGTAATTTTGTCAATTATTTTATAGGTTTGCTCATTCTTGTTTGTAATTCTCTTTTTGCTTCTGTAGGTCTTCTTTATGACTTTATGATTTTCACTAATAGTGTGTTTTGAGTCACTGCTTTTATTTTTGTGTGTGTCTAATTTTTATTTTGTGGCTATTATGAGGAATACAACAATAATCTTTTGTTCATAACAATTTGTTTTTGAAATGATAGCAACTTAGCATTGATTGTAAACATAGGAAAAGAAACAAAAACAAAAAAACTAATTAAAAACTCTATACTGCACTGTTTTTCCCCATATTTAAAAATTTTGATATTGCATTTTATATCTCTTATACTGTTCACTTTTTAATATAATCATTATTTTAATATTTCTACCCTTTATTCAGAGAAATAATTGGATTACACACCATGTAAGTTATAGTTACTCTTACCATTAAATTTTATACATTCTACTCTTTTCTTCTTACTCATAAACATCTATTTCTTTCATTTTGAAGACTTCCTTTTAGAAATTTCTTATAGGTTACATGTGGCACTAATAAATGATCTCAGATTTTGTTCTGGAAATATCTTATGCCTTTATTTCTAAAAGATATCCCTGCTGGGTGTAGAATTCTGTGTTATTTCTTTTGTTGTTGTTATTGTTTTTGTTGTTGTTTTCCCTCATTCTTCAGTACTTCAGATATTTTATTCCATCTTCTTCTATCTTGCAATGTTTCTTCTGAGATTTCTTAGATTCAAAAATCCTGTGTTGTTTCTTCTCTCTTCCTAATTTGCAAACACTGTCTTTGTCCTTATATATGTAGGTTTGAACATGTCTTTTGTCAGACTGGATTAAAGTGAATGTGACTAGTGACCTTCTTGTATCTGACTTCCATGTCTTCTCAGTTTGGAAAGTTTTCTGTAATTATCTTCTTGAATAGTCTTTCTACCTCTCAAATCCTTGAGCTCCAATTTTTCAAATATTTTCTATTTTAATACTGTACCAAAATTCTCTTATTTGGTATTCATTCCTTCTCATTTTTTCTTTCTATACCTCCAACTTTATATTGTGAATATAAATAGCGTATCTTCAGTCTCATTGACTTTTCTTCTGTTTGATCTATTCTGCTGTTGAGTAATTCTATCCTTTTTTTCAATAAAGCATTTTTCTGCTTAAAGATTTCTGTTCAGTGTTTTAAAATTATTTCAACCTTTATATTATACTTCTCTAATAAAGCACTTTTTAAAAATTTTTCTTTAAATTTTTCGGTTTCCCTTAAACAACCATTTTAAATTTCCTGAGAATTCACATATTGTCACAGTTCAAGACCTTGGCATGGCTCAAAGGTTAAAACAAAAGAGTTCTCAGAGTCAATATCGAATCAAAGCCTGGAGAAAGCCTAGAGAGATCATCACTAATCCAGACTCCTCAGCTGAGGACAACCCAGAACCGAAGCCTCTATAGTTTTTTATTGATAGAACCAGGAAGTCAGGATGAAAGAAAATGAAGCGCTTCTGGGCAGGAGCTCATGTAGAGGACCGGGAAGGTCAGTGTGGTCTGTTTAATGACTGACTTTGGAAGTGATCGGAATGATAAATCAGAGTATCAGTGGACAAAGGCAGAGTATTCATTCCTAAAGGCAGTGTGTTTGATCCAACTTAGGCTTGTAGCCCTGTAGGCTATCTTTTAATTTTTAACCATGCATTCCAGGAGGTTTTGGGCACATGCTTCCAAAGTCCCTTACCTCTGCATGTGCAACTCATACCTCTGCCCAACACCCCCACAAGTCCGTCCGATTGCTTTATTGTCAGTGTTTAGTGCCTTATTTTTTTCTGTCAGATGAGGGCACGGTTCCCTGAAAATTCTTGCTGCTTATTGGCATATAATAAGAAGTATGCTTTGAAAGAATAGATGTTTATTCCAGTCCCCATAAGTCTACTTTAGTGTCTGCCCCTCCAGAAATTCCAGGCATGCTGTTTATTTTATCTAAACCTGTGATCAGTGTGCTACTTGTGCACAAACGCTGCCTCAAGACCACATTTGTCACGAAGTCACAGTTTGTGTGTCATTCAGAATGGACCAGTGCTCACAAAGGGTAGTCTGTCTCTGTAACCCTCTGCTTGAGGTTGAGGTGAGCCCACGTGTCTTGTTTACAATCACCAGCCTGTGTTCAGATGCCATGGGATTCTTTTTAGCACTTTTAACTATGCAGGGACTGACCCTAGGCTCCTAAGCAATGACTTACACCTGCCTCTTTTTCCACGCAGAAACTATTTTTCTCCTTGTCCTTCGTAGGCTTCCAATACAGGTCCATATGTGACCACTCTGGTTCACACCTGATTCCCATAGCCCAATAACAGAGGAGCACAGGAGTAGGACCAAAGCCTGTGCTTCCATGATCTACCTTATGTTCTGGTGCTCTAGAGTGGCCTCCGATCAAACTGTAGTCAGCCAGATGTAGTGCTTGACAGAGTACAAGTCCATTTCACTGGGACCTCAGTTCTCCACCTACCACTGGGGTCACTCCAAAGGCTGTACTGGCCTTGGGACTGGAGTTGTTAAGATCCATTAGGTGTTGGGTTTCAGCAGGGTGAGTCTGGCCCTTACTTTCAACATGCAGTCCCGTGCGTATTTCCTGTCTTACTTTCCAATGGTGGAGTATCTCTCTGTGCTCTGCTACTGCCACTCAGTGCTGGGATAGGAGTATTAGAGGCAATCCACTGAATGCCAGGCTAACACAGATTCAGAGGCTCCATGTAGGAATTGACCTAGGAACCATGGTAGGGGGTTCTGGTGGGTATTGGCTTTCAGTATGGTGGGCCAGGTACTAGGTTCCAAGTCTTAGGCCTGTAATTAATTTTTTTTTCTCTAGAATAGGGAGTATATGTCTTCCCGATGCTTGCAGTTTAGATAGACATGACTGACAGTGGGTATCCATTTCTTTTCCATCTTCTTTATTGTACCTTTAATCATTATGCTAAATCTAGGAACTGTGATCTTTACCAGGCCTCTTTGATTCTGATAAAGGCCATTACATGTGTGAATCACTGTTTAAATTGCTGTTTCTGTGGATGGATAATAAAGTGTCTTATTCTCTTAGGAGCACAGTCAGCCTACAAGAAATTTTTTGGAATTGCACCAAATGTATTTGATAATTTAGGAGTCATTATTTTATTACTTATTCTTCTAATTCATGATCAATTTATGTTTTTTTCGTTTATTTCAGTCTTTGATTTATATCATTAATATTCTGCTAATTTAAGCATATGGTTCATATTTTCTTAACATTTATTTTGGAGACGCTACCATAAATTTTATTGTATTTTAGTTATATTTCCATTTTTTATTGCTCCCATTAGGGAAGTGATTTTTGTATTTTTGTCTTTTCCTCTGCAGTATTATTAGTCTTAGTTTTATTAGTTCTACTAATTTGCTCTGTGAGATTATTTGGAAATTTCTAATGCAATCATATTTTATATAAACTGACTAATCTTATTTCTCTTTTCCAATCAGAATTCCTTTTTAGCAAATTTTGTTGCCTTGTTGCTTTGGGTAAAACTTTGTATATCTCAAATAGAAGTAATGGAAACCCTTTATTACCAGTTGTCTAAGTTTGCTCTTGCCATATAAATATCAGTTTGGGGAACTCCAAATGACACAATATTTTTATCACAGTATCTATGGGTCAGAAGTCTGTATATGAGTTCTCTGCCTAGGGTATGACTAGGACAATATTTGGTTTTGTCTGAGATGCAGCATTCTTTCAAACTCATTTGACTGCTGACAGAATTCTATCCCTCGCACCTGTGTTACTGAAGTGTCTGTTTGTTGCCAGATGCAGGCTAAGATCGCTCTCCACTCCTAGCATTTGTGCTCACGTCCTTACTACAAGCGGCTGTCACAACATAGTAACTTCCTTCTTTGAGATCACAGGAGTTCTTTTAAAGAGCTCTTGATTAGGTTAGGCTCTCCTAAGACTCTTTTATAATAATCCCAAATTTTACTAATTGGTGACAATCATGAGAGTGTTATTTATGCTTTTGTATTCCACAGTTTCAGCCACATTCAGAGAAAGCAAAGTATTCAAGGTGGGTACACCAAGGGATAGGAGTCTTAGGGAAGTTTTAGATGGCTGTCTACCACGCTGATCTTAGAAAGGAAGATTAATCTTCATCTTTATATATGTTATTAATTGGAAGATTATTTTAGATGTCCTTAACAGGCTGAGGAATTCTCTTTTATTTCTAGTTTATTGAGTTTTGATTTTTTGTTTTGTTTTGTTTTGATGAGTAGTTTGTTAAATTATGTCAAATACTTTCCCGACATCAGTTGATTTGCTCACATATTTTTATCTTTTGTCTGACATACAGCAGAATATATTGATCATTTTTCAAATACCGAAGCAATCTTATATTTCTAGAATAAATTACATTGATTATGCTGTATTATTCTTCTCATGTATCTGTGAATTTTATGTATTTGTAGTATATCGAAAATTATTTGCTTCTATACTCACAAGAGACATTTTTATGCAATTACTTCTTATCCTTATATTTCTATCACTTTAAAATTCAGATAATGACATAAAATGAGTTAGAAAGTATTCATTCCTTTACTGTTATCTAGAATAGAATGTGTCACAAGATTGTTATTTCTTATATAAAAGTTTCATGGGATTTTCCAGTGAAAACTTTCAAGGTAACCTGAAAAATCATCATATTTTTCAGAAGGTTTAGAATTATGAATTAAATTCCTTTAAACACTTATGATTATCCAGGTTATCTGCTTTTTCATGAATGAATCTTTCTGTTTGAAGACATTCAAAGCATTGGTTTGGTTTACCTAAATTGCTGTGTTTATTTTTTAAAATTCTTTCTATCATACCCTTTCTATTCATTGAATATATGTAGCCTCTGTAGGAAGATTTTTCTTTCACTCGTGATGTTGGTGGTGTATGTTTTCCTTTTTTCTTTGTCAATCTAAATAAACATTTATGGAAATGTTTACTACTTATAAATGTGACTGTGTTAAATATTATAAGATACACTTTTTTCTGCATAATTTGAGAGTAACCATATATTCATGGTATATATGTTTGGATAGACAAATGTACATCTAGGTATGGATAGACCAATAAACATGATTAGAATATAATACAATTGGTGAATTTTTTCATTGTAGTGATTTTTCAGTTTTTGTTTAAATTTGAGATTATCAACAAAATAAACTAATAAAATAAATCAACATGTAAACACACAAGTCTGAAAATAAAAACAAAAGGAATAGAATACTCTTTAATGACAAATGCATTTCAGATTTTATGTAAAGGCAGTAGAGGATAAATTTTATTTATTTGGGCTTTATGAACCACTACCTACAATGATTGATTTTAACTAATATTAATTAAATTCTTCATAGAAACATTTGAATTAATAATTTTGAAGGCGCTGGGTAAATTTTTAAAAATAAATAAAACAGTCAGTGTGATCTGTTGATGTTAGGCCCTGCTGATCTATCCTTGCTCTGTCAAAGCCCATCCATCCTCAGTTGCTTATGTAAATGAGGATGATGCTAGCTGAGTACTCAGCTTCAGGAATGAAATTGGAAATTTTTGCCACATTCCTCATTGCATTTGCAGCATGAAATATGAAATAATAAGAAAATTATTTTCCCTGTTTATTTATTAGATGTAGATATCTGCATGTGAGAATGGGTTACTAAATTATGTTCAGATTCATTGCCTTAAATCAGCTGAATGAATCTGTCTTCCCTGTCCCTCTGTTTTTCTTTCTCTACCCATACTACACACACACACATGAACACACACACACATACACACATAGTTTTATAAGGAGAAATAGATGAGTGACTTGTGATTATAAGTAGTACCTTTTTAATGTGTTTCAGATGTGTTTAATAAAACACAAAGAGAGATGGGATACTGCCTATTTTTAACTGTAGTTTCAGGATCAGGCAATTTTAGTTTCAAAAGCTCCTTCACAGGTGTGTCTTTTAAATAACTGATTTAACAAATTATACTGTACCTACAGAATTCTACTTGAATAATATCTCGTGGGTATTAGCTTTTTCTCACATAGCCCAATCCATTTTTTTTTATTTTTGAGGATTTTCAAGAAGCAAAAATAACCTAAATACCACTTGATGTTGATTTCCAGTCTATATACATAGGTGTGTATAAAAGTAGAAATAAAAAATGATTGGTTATAATTATGATGTATTAAAGTTCAGTTTAGTCAGTGAGGAAGGATACATGGTCAAGCATGGAGAATATTAAACTAGAATCAATGTTAAAGGTAATAGAAAATAACATGAGCTGTTCTTTTACTTCAGTAATGTACAGAAATTTATTATCATTGTAGCCAAGGTTGTTTGGATATAGAAAGTCCAAGAAATAATCCTAATTCATTAAAAAATCTTATTTGAATTCTTTTTTTCAGAACAAATACATATGTGTCTTATGACAAAAGACACCTACTACTTTGAAAATGTTACCATAAAGCAACCAGGAATTCTTTCACCAGTACGATGACAGTTATGGTGAAATTTTATCTTACATTTCATTAAACAAATAAATGTATTATGGTGACCAGGATTGGTGACATCTTTCAATTTTAGCAAATTAACAATTTGTATCTAAAAAGAAATAAATCGAAGTAATTTTATAAGGTAATCAGTGTCCAACATATAAATTTTATAAGTTATTCAGTGTTCCTTTATTTTTAAAATCAGTAATGTTTTCTGAAAATTCATTTTTATATTGGGGAATCATTAAAATATGTATCATTTTAAAATAATATTACCTGTTTAAAGTCTATCAATTTTAATACCAGTGATACCACATTGAAGAATAAACAAAACATCATAGCATATTTATGTCCTAACGCCATATAAGTGGTTTTTCTACTAGTTAAAATTATTTTGCCTTCCTAAAGTCACTTGTCAGAAATGCTAAAAACAGTTTTACATTTTAAATTCCTAAGCTTAAACAAATGTTTTCTAACGTTGAATTCTTGCTTGTTTTCCTGTGTAAAAATCACTTTTACAATATTGTAGAATTAATAGGAAATATACATAAACTATTAATGTGCATACCACACAGAATATATACATCAAGGGAGATTATACCTTTTAGCATATGTATGAATAAAACAAGCAAACTATATATTGAATAGTTTTACTTTAGGGTAGCAATAAAGAATTGACAAATAACTATTACTTATCAATATATTTAAACAGTAACTATATGAAAATTAAATTAGCAATTCATGTTATAATAGTACTAGGAAAGAGTTTCCATCTGGAACTTATTTTTTATCTTATAGAGAATTTTAAAAAAGACAAAACAACAACAACTAAGATGATACAGGATTTCAAAACAAGATGGTAGGAAATTAACAGTGGTTATTATATTGCTTATTGTTATTCTCAAAATAGTTGCTCATAGTAGCAGATATAGGCATGCAAAACTCTTGAAACAATATAAGCAATAACTGTTCCTTTCCATGAACTATTAGAATTAGTAGTGTAATTATCTTAGCTTTCTTGTGTGTGCATATACATATTTTTTCTCCTTTCTTTTTTTCTCATTTTCCTCATTCCAGTTGTTTCCTTTTGAGCAGTTTTTTCCACTTTCACAATATCTATTGTATGTGTTGGATTTTATTTACTCTTTCAATTTCTTATACTAGGGAGACAATACAATGTTTGCACATACAAGTCTAGTTTATTTTGCTTATGAGTATTATCTCTAATTGCATTCATTTATCTATAAAAGCCACAAGTTTGTCTTTCTTTATAGCTAAGTAGTACTTTCTTTTTTTAACATCTTTTTTACACCTTTCCTTTTTATCATTCTTCAGGTGATGGGAATTTGAGTTGTTTCCAAGATTTAGCTATTACAAATTGTGCTGCTACAAACATGGGAGCACATAAATTGCTGTGATATTATACTTTTAATTTTTCGGGGAAAATACCCAGAAGGGGAATAGCTGAATCGAATGGGACCCTCAATTCTAGGTTTTTGAGAAAACTTCACACTGGTTTTCGTAGTGGTTGTACCAGTCCACACTCCCACAAACAGTAGTGAAGGGTTCCTTTTTCCCCATAGCCCTGCCAGTTTTTGTTATTGGTTGATTTTTTGATGATAGCCATTCTTTCTAGAGTGAGATGGAATCTCAGAGTTTTATTAATTTGCATTCTCGAGTGACCAATGATTTTGAACATTTTTTCATATATATGTTTGCCATTTGTATTTCTTCATCCAAGAAGTGAAATCATTTTATATGCCCATTTTTGGATTGCATCTTTGAATTTTAGAGGCCTGATTTTTAAAAATTCTTTATAAATTCTAGATAGAAGTCCTTTGTCTGAGGGACAGTTGGCTAATTTTTCCCCTGATTTATGGATTTTCTTTTCAATCTATTGGTGATTTCTTTTGAGGTGCAAAAACTTTAATAAAATGAATCCCATTTGCTGATTCTTTGAAGTATTTCCCGCATAGTTTGGTTTTTGTTCATCAACTGTCTGCCTACCACTATGTCCTCAAGATCTCTACCTATTTTTTCTTCCAGAAGATTTAGTGTTTCTATTTTAATATTTAGATCTTTGAGCCACTTTGATTTTGGTTTAGTTCATGTTGATAGACATGGGTCTAGTTTAAGTTTCCAGCGTATGGAAAGCCAGTTTTTCCAGCACCATTTATTAAAGAGGGTATCTTTATTCCAACAAATATATTTAGCCCCTTTGTCAAGATAATGTGGCTGGGTGTGTTTCTAGATGTGTCTGCATCTTCTATTCTGTTCCATCTATCCTCAGTTCTGTTTTTCCACCAGTATTTGATTTTATTACAGTAGTTTTGTTGTGTAATTTCAAGTCAGGGATTGTGGGGTCTACTGCTTTGCCTTGTTGCCCAGGATTGCCTTTGCTTCTGGGTCTGTTCTGTATCCAAATGAATTTTAGGAATCTTTTCTCTAGATCTGTGTGGTATGCTAATAGTATTTTGATCGGCATTGCATTAAATCTGTATAATGATTTAGGGAATACAGTGTTGGTTCTGCCTATCCACGAGCAAAGGATATCTTTCCATTTTCTGAAATCCTTTTTTATTACTTTTTTAAAGAATACTGCAATTTTTGAAGTATAAAGTTTTTACTTTCTTTGTTAGATTAATTCCTAGTCTTTCTTTCTTTCTTTTTTTTTTTTTTTTTTTTTTTTTTTTTTTTTTTTTTTTTTTTTTTTTTTTTTTTTTTTTTTTTTTTTTTTTTTTTTTTTTTTTTTGGATGCTATTGTAAAGGGTGTGGTTTTCCTGATTTCTCTCTCAGTGAATTTGTAGTGCATGTAGAGGAATGCTATTGATTTTTGAGTGTTGACTATGTTACTGAATTTGGTTATTAAACCTAGAAGTCTTCTGGTAGAGTTTTTGGGGTCTTCTATGTAGAGTATCATGTCATCTCTGAATAATGATAATTTTACTTCTTCCTTTCCTATCCTTATTCCTTTTGATTTTCCCTATTGTCTAATTTCTCTTACTAATGTTTGTAGAACTATATTGAGTAGGAATGGTTATAGTGGACAACCTCATCTTGTTCCTGATTTTAAAGAGAAAACTTTCAGTTTTTGTTCATTTAGTATGATATTGGCTGTTGGTTTGTCATAGATGACTTTTAGCAGGTTGAGGTAAAGACCATCTATTCCAATTTTCTGTAGGGTTTTTATCATCAGTGAGTGTTGGATTTATCAGAAGTTTTTTCTGCATCTATTGAGAAGAGCATGTGTTTTTTACCTTTGGGTCTGTTAATATGGTGTATTATGTTTATTTATTTGCATATGTTGGACCATTCCTGCATTCCAGGGATGAATCCCATTTGGTTATGGTATATAATCTTTTTGATGATTTGCTGCATTCTGTTTGCTAGTATTTTATGAAGGATTTTTGCCTTTATGTTCATTAAGGAGATTAGCCTATAGTTCTTTTTCAGTTGGGTCTTTTTCTGATTTTAAATCAGGTAATACTTGCCTCCAGGAATGAGTTAGGGAGAATTGCTTCCTTTTCAATTTCGATGAAGAATTTGAGGAGTATTGGTGTTAGATCTTCTCTAAATTTCTTATAGAATTCAGCCTTGAATCCATCAGGACTTTGGCTTTCCTTTATTGGTAAGTTTTTAACTACATTTTCAGTTGCATTAACTGATATTGGGTTGCTCAGAAATTTTTGATCTACTTTATTCAACTTTGGTAATTCATATGTTTCTAGGAATCTGTCCATGTGTTCTCTGTTTTCCATCCTATGAGAGTGGAGATTTTCAAAGTAGGTATTGAAAATCTGCTGAATTTACACAGGATCTGTAATGATTTCACACTTTTTATTTCTTATTGCACGAATTTGAATTTTTTCTTTACTTTTTTGATAAGCTTGTCTAGAGGCTTGTCAATTTTATTTATTCTTTCAAAGAGCTCGATTCATTAATTTTTTGTAATTTTTTTTAGTCTCTGTTACATTAATTTCTGCTCTGACCTTTATAATTTCCTCCCTTCTTTGGGCTTTGAGTTTGACTTGTCCATCTTTTTCTAGAAGCCTGAGGTGTAGCACTAGGTGGTTTATTTGTGCTTGTTCCATTCTCCTGATGTGAGAATTCACTGCTATAAATCTTCCTCTGAGGACTGCTTTCACTGCATACCATAGGTTGCAGTGTGTTGTATTTGGATTTTCATTTGATTATAGATATTAATTTTTTCTTTAAGTTTGTCTATGACCCATTGTTTGTTTAGGAACATGTTATGTAATTGTCATATATATAAAGTTTTTGTAGTTTGTCATTGCTTTCCAATTTCATTGCACTATGGTCAGATAATATGCATGGGATAATTGTGATTTCATTGCATTTACCTAAGCATGATATTGAACAAATATATGGTCTATTTTAGAGAACATCCTGTGTACAGCTGAGAAGAATGTGTATTCTGATACTGTTGTGTGAAACACTCTGTAAATGTCTACTAAACCCATTTGTTCACAAGTTTGGTTCAGTTTTTTGGTTTTTTTTTTTTTTTTGCTGATTTTTTTGTCTAGTTGAACTTTCTCTTTGTGACAATGGGAGTGCTAAGGTACCCCATTATAAATGTGTTGTTGTTTATTTGATTTTTCATGTCTATTAATATTTGTCTTACATAGTTTGGTGCTCTCATTTTTAGTGCATATATATTTATGTTTCTTATCTCTTCCTCTTGAAGTTTTCCCTTAACAAGTATGCAGTGACCTTCTTTATCTCTTTTGATCATTCTTGGGCTGAAGTTTGCATTGTCTTCAAACTGAATAGCTACCCCTGCTTTTTTATTTTCTTGGTTTCTGTCACATGGAGCATTTTTCCATCTTTTGACTTGCAATCTATCAATTTCCTTTTGAGTTAAATGTGTTTCGTGTATATCTAATGTATTGTCAGATTTCATTTCTTGAAATACTCTGCTAGCCTGTTTCTTTTGATAGGTTAATTGAGGCCATTTACATTAATGGTTATAACTGACATGTATTGGCTTATCTTTGTCATGTTGTCTTCCTGCTGTTGGTTCCCTATATTTCCCTTCTCTTTAATTGCTTGTTGTTTTTGGAATATGGTTATTTTCATCTCTTTCTAAAATATCTTTCAATACTCTTTCTAGGATTGGTTTGATGGTTATGAATTTCTTTAATTCTTCTTTGTCATAGAAGTATCTTATTTCTCCATTAATTTTGAATGATATTTTTTCAGGGTACACCACTGTGGGTTGGAAGTTGTTTTTCAGGGCTTGAAATACTTGACTCCAACCTCTTCTTGACTTGATGGTTTCTGTTGAGAAGTCTGTTGCACTTCTGATGACCTTTCCTTTTGAGGTGATGTGTTTCTTTTCTCTAATTGCTTTTAATTTTCTGTTCTTGTGCTGTATTTCTGGAATCTTGATTATTTTATATCTGGGTGTAGTTTTATTTTGATTATGGCTACTTGAAGTTGCCTCACTTACCTGTATGTCAGTTTCTTTTCCCATGCTTGGGAAATTTTCTGCTATTACTCCTGCAAATAGTCCTGATTTTTTACTGACACCTAGCAATACTGTGTAGTTTTTCTTTGCATCATCTTGCAGCTGTTCAATTGTTATTTCCTGATTCCTTGTTATGTTTAAGAGAACTTTCCTTTCCTGATCACTAGCTGTAATCCTGTCTTCAAGGTCTGAAAGTCTATATTCAGTTTCTTTTAAGTGGTTTTGCAAGCTTTCAGTGGAATTTTTAATTTCCTGGATATCTCTTTCAGTTTCATGTATTCTAATTATGTCCGATATTGTTCATTGAAAGTTTGCTTCATTTTCCTATACTCATCTATTTTTTATCTATGTCTTCTTTAGATATGCTCAGCAGTTCTTTCATTATGATTGTCATTTGCTTTTTTAACTGAGAGATTATTTCTGATCTTATTCCCTTTACAGCCTCATGGAGTTGTTTCTTTACTTCAATTGCTATCATTTCTGAATTTCAAGTAGTGACTTCCAATTTATTCTACGTCTATGTCTCTTGGACTTGTTCTTGGTGGGTTGGAGGTTTGAGATTACATTTTACTCCTTTGTCTTGTCATTTTCCTGGGTTCCTTTAGACAAGCTGGTTGTTGAATCCTGGTTGTTTCCTGTGCTGAGTGCCCATCCCTTGGTTTAGGGGAATCAGCCAGGCACCTGGGTTCCTCCATACTGAGGCTCCCCCAGTGGTGGAGGTGCAGTGGGCAGATCTCCTCCCATCGTACATAGCTCACCAGTGCTCCCTCAATGATGGTGGGGTGGTGGGGCTCCATCTGGAATTATTTTGGTTACCTTTATTTAGTATCCAATCTATTATCACATTAGGTATTGTGATAATGATAAGTTGATGAGTTCTTAGTTATTCACATACACTGGTATTTGGATGAAACATTCCCTCTGGCCATTCATCTGTGTGTGTCCAGTGTTAAATTTAGATGTGAAAGGTTCTGAATGTTGTTTTCATAATCAAATACAAATTGAGAATACTGTTTGATTTTAAACATTTCAACTGGTAGATAAGTAGCATTTTTTTGAATAAACAGGGGAAAATATCTTTAAAGAAGCCAGCGAGAGGTTGATAGCTGAGAATAGTGCACTGCTAAAAAGATTTATTTTCATAAGTGTATCATAAAGCTGCTAGAAAGTTTTCAATGAAATATATTCTTGGTTTATCCTAGGATATTTAGGAATTATATATGCACATAGCACTATTTTAGTCTACCATGATTTCTTTGTCCCTGAGTGTGCAGCATACATTTATATACTATTAACCAATAAATATTGAGTTTCTACTCAGGACCAGAATTTTCTATGATACATGCACTGGTAAAATAGGCAAAATCTATTTTCTTCATGAAGTAGAAACTTGCAGGTCTTTTTTTTGGGGGGGGCACTGGGGATCGAACTCACAACTTTACACCTGCTAGGGCAGGCACTTAAGCCACTGAGCCAAACTCCCAGCAAAACTTGCAGGTCTTATGTTGAGCCATCATGACTCACTGAAGTCTATATTTTACTTCTGAAACAAGCCCTAGTGTCATATGTAAGAATGGTTCTCAGCTTACTGTCCAGTACAACAGCTCTCCTCTCCCTTCATCATAGGCCACTTCTGCATAACTCGGGACCTTGCTCAGTTCTTGTGGCAGAGATGACAGTGTATTGCACTCTTGGTTAGTCACTACTAGTTGTAAATGTGTTCAGAAAACTGAAATTCTGAGATTGTAAATTTTTTCATGAGTCAGTCTCTGTTTTTAAAATGCAATATAGATGTCAAGATCTTACATTTGATGAAACTTCCAACATTATTTTGGAAAAATATACATATTTGTTTTGGTATTAGTTGCTCTACTTCTTAATGTCCCAAATGTAATATCAGGTTTCCCAAAGACGATTCAGATCAGCATCTGATGTTTCAAATCAGTCTTGTCATTAACATTCAATATCATATGGGTGGGTTTTCCTTGACCAAGACTAATCATCTATAAAAACAGAGATAGGGAGGCACGAGGCTGTGAGTTCAATCCCCAGTGCCACAAAAAAAATAAAATAAAATAAAAAAAACAACAATGAACAGAGATAAACACTTAACAAGTAGGTTTCTGGATCCTATCGTGGCTAACACCTTTTTCCCATTTGGGAGAAAATCTAAATAGTTTAAATCTGAGGATCATGGCTTATTAATGCTGAAAGAGAATTTGTCATGAATGCAAGATTGGAAATTAAAACCCAAAAGAGAAAATTCTCTTACATTTTCTGACATAGCCACTGAGGAATTTAAAACGGAGAAATAGTGAATGAGAGGGTTATATAACATTCATGAAATCTCAAGCATTTATGAATATACAGACACTAATTTAATGACCAAGTTACCATCCAACGACTAGATCATTAAAGGAGTTGGTCACTAAATGAGGAGTTGCATATAGTTTGTACATTATAGTATTCAGGACAAAGAAGTGGTGAAGGATATCTCCAACTTGATGACTTGCTTTCATCAGCATAACTCTTACATGCAGTACTATAATGTATAACAGAACATAAAACAGCACGGTGCTGTATAGAACAATCAGTAAAAAAATTATAATGCTGTGTGGACAAGGTACACTGAACACACACAACAAAAAACATTAAGGTTTTATCAACAAGATGTAGAACAGAACTGTAAAACAAGCAAACAAACAAATACCCACATGGGTTGTAATTTCCAGAGGCAGATGCTAGGTCTGAACAGCATGCCCCTATTTTAAGTCTGAATAGGTAGTTTATTAAATGAGAAATATCTGTATTAGACATCAGATTATCAAAGTAGCTCAATGAAAGAAAGTGATTTTTCTTAAGAACACATGTTCTCCAATAATCCTTAAAATAAAATATAGCAACCATTAACAGATCATCACATCACCTGGGTTCAGGCAGTGTTGCTCTCTTTCATTTTGGAAAAGGCAGGGATGAAAATTATTTTAAAAATACAGGGTATCTTATAATATAGCAATGATATAGTGTTCAACAATAATCATGACTACAAAACAGATGCACTTTGGATGTGATCTTTAGCAAGTCAATAATGCACCTATTCCTGTATTTCCTCACAGGCCCTTTCCTGGCATCTTAGCTGCTTCCATGACTTCTTCAAGGTCACACTGATCACAGAATTGATATTGCTGGAAGCTGTGTTTTCAATGTGCCATTTTAGCTCATTAATGAATGAGCTACTGCAGGTCAGTGCAAGGGACCAGTGACACTAAAATATTACTAGTAAGATACCACAGAAGCATGAACATGCTTAACTCTGTAAAAATCACTGGAAATGACAAATATCCTTGATAGCAAAACTGGCATTAATGGAGCACATCTCTGCATTAAGTATTTTGGTGGACAGAAAGGCATGTAAAGGAGCAGTAAAGGAGCTCACTAGCCAGGGATTTAAGACAAAAATGTAACACATAAAACAATCATGGAAGCAAGAATAGCAGTGATAATGAAGTTTTCAACTGTTTCATGTGGTTCAGAAGTGCATATGTAACCCTTGAAAAATATGTGCACCAAAATAATGAGACATTTCTGCACATCAAGAAATCTCTAAGCAGGGCATGGTGGCTTACGCCTTTAATCCCAGCACTCAGGAGGCTCAGGCAGGAGGATCCTTGTGAGTTTGAGACCAACCTGGGCTACAAAGTGAGTTCAAGGCCAGCCTGAACTGCATAGTGAGACCCTGTCTCAAAAAATAGGGCTGGGGATTTAGCTCAGTGGCCTAAGTGCCTGCCTGGCAGACATGAGGTTTTGAGTATGACCCCTGGCACAGAAAAAAAAAGAAGTCTCAAAAGTAACATCACTTCTAATGACTTTGTTTGTATCTAAGAATTTATTTAGCTCCAAATGATTCAGTTTTATTGTCACTTGAGGAACTACTAAAAGCAAATAATCTTTAGAAGTGAGTCCAATAGAAAGAGTGCTCTGATAAATGCTTTTGTCTGCCTGTATCATACATGGAGACCATGCTCCATGTTACTCCCTTCTACATCAAAACAAGCAAACCAAACATTTTTTGGATATTGAGACAGAAAAGCAACCTGAGGTTCTTTTTTCTTTTGCCTCAATATTCAAAAAATGTCAGGTATCTTATTTTTTTTTTCTGAGTCTCAGGCATTATACAAATAATACATATTTTGAAGTCATTTGTCTTTTCATGAATGCTGTATTTATTTGCACATGATGCTTAGTGAATGGCCTAAAATGCAGTAGACTACAGGTACTCTTTTTTTAATGGCAAAGTTCCATTCCTGAGACTGGGTCATTACATAAGTTGGTCACTAAATGAGGAATTGTATATAATATGTACATTACAATATTTGTAACAAAGAAATGGTCAAAGGAATCTCCAACTTGATGACTTCACTTTTGTTTGCCTACAGTACATGCAATACTCTAATGTATACCATAACATAACACTACAGTACTATAGTATACAGTAAAATCAGCAAAAATTGTAGTATTTTACCAAAAAAAGTGTACTGTACAAAAAGACATTGAGGCTCTATCAACAAATTGTACAGAACTGTACAACACAATTTATGAGTAATAAGACTCAGCTGCAAGACCCCTGAATGTGTGTGCTTTGATCCTGGATCATAAGTCTAAGCAGTCATTAAGCAGGTATGTTGTTAACCAAGGAATATTTGTACTTGAATGCCCAGAGAGTTCCAAATGGCAACACCAATATCATGTTCATTCTTGAGTTAAATGCAAATTTTTCCTTTAGTACATTTTAATACACAACTTCTGAGGCTGTGTTAGAGATGATGTTTTAGCAATATCATCTATCTAGCTTTGAATTTAATGAAAGATTCATCCAGTGCATTATGATAGAACTTCCATTTAGAAACTAATGTATAATTCCTACTCACCTATTCCTAAGTCTTAGACGCATGAAAAGTTTTGAGGAAGAGTATATCCAAAATCTCTCAGAAAAATGCTTTAGGAAATGCTTAAAAAACCTTAGAAAACAAGCTTTAATGAGAAATAAAGTGGCTGCTTATTGATATAACTAATGCACTTTTAAGCTTCGAAGATGCTCTTGAAGTAAAAAAGAATAAATAATTTTATATTCCCTTGAATCTAATAATTTATTTAATTAGATTTAAAATTATAGTGTTCTAGTTTCGAAGTTGAGTAGATGTGTATATATTTAGGAAGCTGGATTTCAAACATAGTGTTTTGGTGTTTATGTTAATATAGTGTAGAAAAATCCTCCTTTAATACATTGCTTTAATTGCCCTGTAATTATCTGTTTAGGTATTTGTACATTACATATTCCTCAACAAGGATAAGAAACCTTGCAGTTGAGGTATGTATTTTAATATGATAATAATTTTATGAACTAACTTCAGTTCACATCTTATTCAGTTTATTAATTGTATGCAATGGATACATTTTATTAAATGCACCAGAGAATGATTCAGTAAAGATTACTAGTCTTACAAGTGCTACAACACTGTATGGTGGTAGCTCACTGAAATTGTTGGCAAACTGTTCAGGAGATTATAAACAGGTTCTTCACTCTTAAATGATAAAGGGCAAACTCAGAAGATGTAGTCAAATTTCTTTTGTAGTTGTCATTTTAGCATTTAATAAATGACACAGGTGGACAGGACTTATTAGCAGTAGCTATCTATTGCCAGCAAATGTGCTAAGGTGTCAGGGTCAAGCCTGATTGGAGTATAATGAGATGCAGATAACTTAAGGGGGTATGGTTAGATACATCAGCGGAGTAGGTCAATGAGATCTGCCAAAAAGGAGGCAATTGAAGACCCATATGTAAGTGTTTAATGAAATGTGCGTGCCTTCAGAAAGTCAGCTTTTAATAAAAGCTGCAGGCAGATCTTAAATAGTACCTTTTGGTGTTTGTTATCTTCTGTGACCACTAGGAAAGGCACTTCCCATGCCAAAGTTCCAACAGCCTCTTTGCTTTGCCACCAAGGAACCTCTTTGTGATCTCATTTTATAATATTGTTTATATTTCTGCAATAGCACCTTCCAGATCATAGGGTAAGGTGATTTGGTCAGCAGATAGCTGATGAAGTTGGTTTAATAAAGATTGTACTTTACCTCAGCTCATTATGTAGCAATATTTTGCATTTAAATGGCAAATGGATCTAAATATCATGGCCCATGATAGGAAAAAACATAAAAACAGAAGGCTTTATTAAATCAAATTAAAAATGAGAATTTTGTCTCAGAAAACACTTTAGAGGACTCCATTAGCAAACCTTACAACAGAGAGACAGAAATTAGGTCAATAGAGTTGTTAGATTTAGTTTATCAATTTTAAAACCATTTTAAACTGCTTTTATATTTTGAAATTCACAGAGAATAAACATTGCTTCTGCTACTTTTTTCAAATAGTTTAAATAAATAAAAATAACTTTCTTTTGTGTGTATAATATATACATTAGTTACTGGAAAAAGGACCAAAAACATTGGTTACAAAAACAAAGAAAATAAAAATCATATTATATTTCAACAAAAAAGGAAATCATTGTTAACATTTAGTATATGTCTTTATCTTGTTATAAATTTGTTTTCTGAATGTTTATAAAATTAACATCATGCTACATTTCTATTTTAGAAGATAGATTCTTCAAACTGATATAGGAGAAGACCGTGGTATCAAAATTAAGGTCAAACCAATAACTGGTTGAGTGGTTTAGATTATTATAGCTTTGTGCTTTATTATTATGGCTTTTACTTATTTTTACTTATGAAATAAATAAAAATGGAGTTTTAAAAATAGAAATTTTCTTTTATATTGTTTTTTGGTCTAGAATTTCCATTTGGTAGTTTTTATCCCTTCTTTACCAAGATAATCTGTTTTTCATTCACTGTGAATATATGTGTGTATATAGATGCTTTAAATTATTTTCTGATAAATTTTAGCATTTACCTCAAATTTAGGTTGTCTTCAATCATTGCGTTTTATCACGAGAATGAGTTCCATTTTCTTATTTGTTCATTTAGCAAGTAATTTTGTATTGTATACCAAATATTTTGAATGTCATACTGTGAAAATTTACTGACTGTTTTTATTTGCATTGTCATTTGTTTTCCTCAAATAAGAAATTAATTTGATTGACTTGAAACTACAAACGATGACCCTTCAGTAACAGTTTAAATTTCAGCTCTGGTATTCCTCTCCTTTATTTTCAGCCTTTGTTAGGCTGCTTAGGCTGCCTCCCACAGCCATGAGACCCAGTCTTCAGTCAAAGAGTCGGAAAGGATTCACAACTCTTCCAAATTTCTTTCTTCCTATACAGCAGATGTGGTTACTCTGAACCCTCCTATTCTTCAAGTAAAAAATCACTGGGTTGATGAAATTTTATCCAAAATTAGGATGCCATGACTTTCTTCTTATGCTGAAATCAGAAGAAATGAAAAAAATTATATTTTATGTACCTTTTTTTAGATTTCAACTCTTCTGTAGAATCAGCCTGGTGTTGTGGACTCTCAAGAGTCCTCACATTGTTTATTTGTTCTTTTTACCTTTGTTTTTGGCATTTCTTTTTCAAAGTTTATAGCTGTTATATTTATGAGAGCAGGGGCTAGGGATTTAGCTCAGTGGCTCAAGTAGTTGCTTGATAAGTGCAAGATTGCGAGTTCAATCCCTGGTACAAAATAAATAAATTAATTAATTAAATAAATAAATAATTTATGAGAGTCAAAAAAAAGTGTAACTGCAGAAAAATCTAAATAAAAGCTTTAGCTTCACTTTCCTTTAGTCATTTGTCTTTGAATTCTTCTATAGTGTTGGGAACTTAAACTAGTACAACCATTACAGAAATCAATATGAAGATTCCTCAAACAACTAAATGTGGAAATTCCATTTGATGCAGCAATACCTCTTTTGGGTCTCTAATCATCATTTTACAATGATACATGCATACCAATTTTAATGGAAACATAGTTCGTAATATCTAAATCATGAAAATACCTTACATTTCCACCAATGGATTAGTAGATTAAGAAGATGTGGTGTATATTGCAATGCAGAACTCGTCAGAATAAAGAAGAATAAATTCAAGTCATGGTTTAGAAAATGGCAAGAACTTGAGACCATAATACTAAGTGACATTAGACATGAATTAAATGCTTCATTCTTGTTTGGACACCAAAATGTAAATAATTGTTACTTAACGAAAAGGTATGCTGTGTAGACATGAAAAAATCTCTGAGGAAAGAGGGAGGAGGGAAGAAGGTGGAGAGGGATATAGGAAGAATAGCACTAATTGAGATGAATTTCATGTGTGTATCAGTCCTCAAAGCTGAATGGAATCACTATATATTGCAAACATACAGCAGTAAAAATAAGATTAAAAAGGAACTTTAATTTTGGACCTCACATGAATGAGCAACATTATCATTTGTCTTCGACCAGCTTTGCTGTAGATAACACCTCTGACATGTGGGTTATGATTGTGACAGTTGCCCAGATGTTTCTTCAAAGTTGGAGGTCACTTGTGTTAAAAATGACAGCTCTTCTCTAGAGCCAGTAGATGTCCCATGAGTGACTAACACAGAGTGAAAAACTTCCTATCTCTGTCTTTATATGTTCTCCCCTTTCACACCTTAACCTGGGTCACACTGCTTCTGTTCACCTCTGAATGAAGATACGCTATCCATTTAGGGAATATTAGTCCAGAATCAGTAGTACAAGTTTAATTTTCCTAAAATCTCCCTAATCTCTCTCTTCTCTAAGCTTAAAGATGGTAAGAGAAGAGCAACTCATATTTTCAATATTTGTAGGAGGTCATGATCAATAGATTACCAATCTTCAGGTTTTGTAATTTCAGATGACTGGATCAGCACCTAGTATTTTCCAGTCATCAGTAATTTTCTAATTTAAGCCTCTTTGCTTTGCCCTTTGCCTAAGAATGAAAGGAGTTGAAACGTAGGCTGAGTTGAGATGGTCGTCTTCCCATATCATTCTACCACCTTCCTACTTTTTCAGTTTCCTGAATATATCTTTTTGCTTGCTCCAGCTACTTATCCTTAATTCATGGGTCCCTTTACCAGCAATGAGTAAATAGGCTTCCGTTTCTTTAAAAAAGACCCTGCCGATATGTAACAAATTGTGTGTGTGTGTGTGTGTGTGTGTGTGTGTGTGTGTGTGTGTCTTTGTAAATTATAGATTCAAGATGTAATGAAACATGAGCTGTTCCAGGAATTATTCCAGTACTTTGCCTGAAATAGACCACGGGACTCACTGCAGCTAACTGCTGCTTATATATCAGGGTGGCGAAGCATCTTCTGAACTGCATTTAGACTTTATGGCGAATGAGGATGCCAGCGCATCTACATCACGCTCACCAGTGACATGGGATGTGAAGCATGCCATCAGATACTAGTCTACTTTCATGGTCATTGGAGAACTCCCTGATTTGGTTTTCTTCCCTCAGAAGCAACAGGCCTGGGGAATCCAGCTGACTCTTCCTGGTCTCACGATCCAATATCTGAGAGGATCAATATCTCCGACAGCATATTGAAGCACCGCTGGCTATTCTATTTGTGTGTTGTAGGGAGCAGTCCTGCTCCCATTTTTTCTCTTTTACCTTTTCTTCCTAGATCAACTCATCCACTTCAGAACTCTAATTACCATCTATATGCTAATGACTACCAAATTTATATCAGCAACCCACTTCTCTCCTCTGAGTTCCAAATTGGAACTTCCAACAGCCTAATTTACATCTGCTTTGATGTCTTACTGATGCCTCAAATTCAGCATGTCAAAAATCAGACTTTTAATTTCTACCTCCTTCCTCCCAAGCCTTACCTTTCTTTAACTTTCTCTATCCATTTGTTCAAAACAGATTTGGAACTAATCTCTCTTTTATGTAAAAACCTCTTAGAAATCTGTTGAGAAAGAAACACAAATGATCCACTAGAAAATGAGGCAAAGATATGAACAAATAATTAATTGGGCAGATGTATGGAAAGGAATTAAATTTTATTTATATCCAAAGATACATTTATTATGCTATATTTCTCACATCCAATGGACAAACTTTTCAAAAACTTGAAGACTACTGTTTGTGAGGTAGATACACATAAAATGTAACAGTCCTGTGAAAGAGGATACCATACAGTATCTACCAAAATTACTCCTAAGAAATCCAACTTCATTGTAATTAAATGTTTGGCATATGTTTTAATATAAACATATATACAAAGTTAACATTTGTGACATCCTTTAGAATAACAAAAATGATTGGAAATAATGTAAGTTTCCAGTCATAAGGGTCTGATTGGAGAAACTATCTTTTATCTAGCCAAGAAACACAAAATTAAAAAAAAAGAAGAAAGTTTCTAATTAGAGACATTGAGAGATTTTAAGGATATTTTTGTTAAGGGAAAGGAAAAAAATGTGTAATTATGGATGCATTATGCCCACTCTCATAAAATAGGATAGTGATGAATTAAATACATTTTTATTTACATAAATACTGAAAAAATAAATGACAATCTACTAAAACTGGTAAAATTAGGCAGAAAGACAAGAGACGAAGTGAAATTTCTAAGTATATATTCTAAAAGTAGTTTTGTCTTTGAATCACATGAATATTACCTAATCATAAACTTTACATAAATTAATGCAATTTAACAGAACATTAGAAAAACAATATTGCATTTAAGAAAAATCAATCTAGAAAGCAGTCAACATTAGCAAATATATTAATCTAATATTAATATCAACATATTACAGGTGAATATTGTTATGATTGCTGTCAAAGTTTCCAAAATAACAAAAGATGAGTTGTGATTTAATTTTCATTTTCAAAACATTGTTTAACAATTCTATCTTTCTCCCTAATGTTATCCTAAAAATACATGTTTTTGTATGGTTTTAAAATTCCAGTAAGCTAATAGTCAAGCATTAAGAGTAACAGATAGACGGGGATTTAGCTCAGTGGTGTAAGCACCTGCCTGGCAGGCGCAAGGTGTGAGTTCGATCCCTGGTACCAAAAAATAAATAAATAAATAAATAAAAGAAGTAACAGATAATTAGTAACTACTTGTCAGAATTTCAAATTCTCTAAGTACTGTAATTACTCTCCTATTTAATACTTTAAATATTTTGAGATGTAAACATAACTGACCATTGCCAAGAAGTCTTAGTAATCAGAAAAAATGCTAAAGTAACAGAACATCTATTGCATAAACAGTCCACATGCATATGAAAAAACAGTATGTCCTATTAAAATACTGAGTTTTGGACTCACTCTCAGACATTCTGATTCAGTTAGTCTTGGGTAGGGAAGGAGATTTTACTTATTTATCAAGTTACCATGTGATTCTGATGATGTATGGGAGGAAGATACTTTGAGATGTGTTAAATTACTCCATGAATATAATATTAAAAGAAAGAGGTAATTAGGAAAAGGGAAAGTATTCAAATGATAAACAAACATTTATGATTGGATGATATTCTTTAGGCCTCGTGGCCTATGTGTATGTTTGGAATTCTTTTTAATTTATTTTTTCTTAGTACATGTTTACAGTACATAATGATTATATTCATGGGGATTGGTACATGTATACACACATCTTATTTTTTTATCCTTTTTCCCTCCACCTTCTCACCTCTCCTTCCTTTCACACCTTGGCCTCCTTTCCTTCTGCCAAAGTTTGATTTCCCTGTTTTCTAATATCTGTCTTTTATTTTGCTCATGAATTTATTTATACCTTGAGTTTCTCATATAAGAGAAACAAGTGCATCTGCAATATTTCAGTATGTTTATCTGATTTATTTCACTTGATATCATGGTCTCAAGGTGCATTCATTTCCTACAAGTGATTCAAATATATCCTTTGTAGCAAAGTAATATTGCAACCTGTAGAAAAGATACATTTTCTTTAACTCTTCATCTGTTGATGGATGTATACATCATTACCAAAATTGAATTATTATGAGTTGTGCTGCTATAAAAGTGGGTATGCATTTTATATGATGTCCTTAACTCAGAAAGACACCTAGAAAGTGAATAGTTGGATCAAATGAAATTTCTGTTTTTAGTATTTTGAAAAATTTCTGTACAACTTTCCACACTAATTGTATGAGTTTACATTCTCTCCAAAGATGTAGAAGTATAACAATATAAAAGTACAAGAGCTCTACCCTGTTTTGTCTGTGCCTTCTGTGTCTTTGTATACTGTTCTCTTTTACAAACCAATGTCTGCATGCTAAAATTGTGAATGATATTATGGATTTGTCTTGGATTTATTCTGTTGGACACAGAAAAACATTGGTATTCTGTTGGACACAGAAAAACATTGAAAACTTGTAAGCAGGAGAATGACAGAATGACATAGTAATATCCACATTTTTGTAGATCAATGAAGGGCAGCACTGTGAAGGATGGATTGCTAAGGTTAAGTCAAAAAAGGCATTCAAAATTATCAAGAATAGACTCACACTTAAGTGATCAATTGAATTGTGACAAATATGCCAATGTAATTCTATAGCAAAACATCATCTTTTCAACAAAAAGAGCTAAAACAATTGGTTAACTATATAGAAAAAATATAACCCTAGATCTTTAATTCACTTTGCACAGAGAAATGAACTTGAAATAAATTATAAACTTAAGATAAAACCCAAAGTTACTGAATGTATTTAAAAAGTACATTGTAGAAAAATCTTTGTATTATTGAGTTAGGAATAGATTTATTAAACAAGCAAAAACTGTAATAGAAAATGTTTGCTAAGATGAATTTAATATGTTCTTCAAAAGGCAGAATCAAGTAAATGAAAATCCAAGGCTGGAAACGTAGCTTAGGGCAAAGTGTTTGCCTAGCATGCTGAAGGCCCAAGCTTTCATCCCCAGAAAGAGAAGGGATTCTGAATGAAAATGAAAAGGAGGCCAAAGACAAAAAAGAATAAATAATGTAAAATAAATACATGTTTAACAAACAGTTTGCATCCAGAATACAAAGAAGACTCGTACAACTCAGTAATGAACAATCAGTCATTTTTAAAAAGCAAATTATTTAAGTAGATACTTTACAAAGAAGATAACCTCATGAATAGATATGACATGAATAGCCATTAAGGAAATTCAAATTGCAACCACAATGAAACTCCACTACCCATCCACTAAAACTGCTACAGCTAAAACAAAAACAACTAATCATAGCATATGCTGGCAATAATATAGAATATTTAAAATGCATTCATTCATGATGAAATCCAATTGGTATAACTGCTTTGGAGAATAATTTTATTGGTTTCTTTTTTCAAAGTTAGTCATATATTTCCAAATGACACAAGCATGTTTAATATTTTCCAAAAAAATACAAGACATATGTCCATGTAAACTTGTACACACATGTTAATAGCAACATTGTGCATAGTAGTCAGAACTGGAACTGAATCAAATGCCCATCAAATGGTGAGTGAATAAAATCTGCAGCATAGAATACTACTTTGTAAATGAGGGGCTTAGGAGTTGATCAAGGGAAAAGCTATGAGCTATACCATAAGTCAGTAACACAGAGCAAACATTCTTGGGTAGTGCATTGTTAGGTTTGCATTTTAGAGTTGGTTGCTCTCAGACAACCCTGGAGTTCAGGTAGGAGATTTCCATCTAGAAGGGGAGCCCCCAGCCAACAGGGTTTACAAAGAAATCTTGCATCCCAGGTAATTTCATTCAGCAACATAAGAAGTCTCTGAGTCAGTGACCAGTCTCTGAGTTAGATCAATTCATTTGGAAATGGCCATAGTGGCTTAGGGTAAAACTCTGTAAGATTAACGGCCAGCCAACGCTGGGTGTTATTTCACAGAGTATGCAAAGCAGGCAGGCCCTAAATGGTTAAAAGATTCTGCTTTGGTTATTTTTACAATTACAGATGAAAACATTTGTGTTTTGTGCCAGTTCTGTGAAGAAACAAACTGAGGGGTAATATGCAAGATCAACCATAGTTCATTAATGCAAACAGTGATGAAAATAGAACTTAAAGTATTCAACAATAGGAATAAATTTCAAAAGTATTGCTACAAGTAAAATGAATAAAATTCAGAAAGATATACATTGTATCACATTTTTGTGAAATACTGGGAAAAATCAAACTATAATAACAGAAATCCTATCAATGCACCCAAGGCCAAGAGGCAAAAGAGAAACAGTACAGGAGAAAGGAAAATTGAGGGGTAGGAAATAAAACTGTTTTATTTTGATTGTAGTAGTAGTAACATAATTGTATAAAATTGCCAAAATTCATAAAATTCTATATAAAATGGAAGAATTTTATTGCTTTATAAGTGAATCAACACTGAAAACACAATAAAATCTATTTTAATTAAGAAGTATATCTCTAGGACAAATATGAATTAAAATTCAATTTTTGATATCCTTCATATTTTTATCTTTCCCATGATATTAGTTAAAACAGTGACAGAGATATGTTTGTTGGTTAGATAAGTACAGTAACAGAAAATATGTTCTTTAAATAGGATTTGGGACAGGTAAGTTTTAAAAACGTAAATAGGAAGAGTAAGTTAAAAAAGGAACTTTAAGTTTGTTTAGACATGATAATAAGGTACTCTGGGCAAGCAGTAAGAGCTAGATATTTTGGGGGAAAACATCTGATTGGTAGATTGACTCTGAATTCAGAGCATATCATATTGGATACCAGAGAGTAAATTAAGTGGAAAAGCATAGAACAGCAAATTTCGTATTTCATAAATTTCCCATTTTATAAATTTCAAGATTTTGAATATGAAATATTTCCCGTGCTACTTACCTTTGAACTAGCATAGTGTATTATCATTGTTTTCCATTATGTATTGATGTATTGGGGGGATACAAATCCAGATCACTATTACTAAAAAAGTCCTTAAATTATCCTAGAGATGCAACTTTCAATGGAATTTATATGTGTGGGAAATTGCCGTCTCCTAAAATTGTGAGGATAAATCATAAAATATTCAAGAGCAATAGTTACTATTTCTTCTTATCCCAAAACCTTACTTAGTTCTCACTACAGCCCTTTCTTTAATTTATTTATTTATTTATTTATTTATTTATTTATTTATTTTGGTACCTGGGATTGTATTCACAACCTCATGCCTGCCAGGCAGGCACTTAGGCCACTGAGCTAAATCCCCATCCCTATTTTTTGAGACAGGGTCTCACTATGCAGTTTAGGCTGGCCTTGAACTCACTTTGTAGCCCAGGCTGGTCTGGAACTCAAAATGATCCTCCTGCTTCAGCCTCCCAAGTGCTGAGATTAAAGGTATGTGCCACCACACCTGGCTCACTATAGCCCTTTCTATGCATTCTGAGTTCTAGATTGGTGCTGATTTAGGCTGACAGAAGTTTTGCAAGCTTTTTCTAGAGCCCAGGCTTGTCATCAATAATGTGGCTTTAAGGAGGGTTATCGAGTCCAAGAAAACAAGGCCTAATGTATACAGAGATGTGAGCATAGCTAGTAATTGTATTCTGTAGATTCAATGTAGTTTTATACCATTTTAGAAAAAATTTTTCTCAAAGACAATATAATTATATAGGATAAAGCAAATTTGGAAACATTTTCTAAAGATATGTTTACCATAGATAATAGTGTTCAAAACTTTTAAAATTCATAATTTTGTAAATGTTATCATATTTACAAGTCTTATCTGCAAAGATATATCCCATATTATTTTGTATCTCTTCTTCCTCTTTTGTGAGCTCAAAGTGGATAGTCAATCTTATTTTATAGTAGACATCTAAATTTCCTTATTCAAATGCGAGAGATGATATAAACTACAATGTCACTTTCTATTTTGCTATTCATGAAGTCAGAAGATCTGGATTCTGCTCTTGGCTTATATCACTTTACTTTAATCTCTTCTCCTCTAAACTCCAGTGCCCTCAACTTTAAAATGAGACAAATGGTATCAGCTCTGTCTGCTTCATAGTGAGGTTATGAATATCAAGTACTTTAGAAAGAGGTTTAAACACGGAAAATCAATCTATAAACATAGAAGTGCTTGGATTTGAAGTGAAATAACCGTAAACATAATATGCATGCTAGAAGGTCATATTTATTCATTCATGTAATCAATAATAAAGTCTCTGATTTCATTGGACAAATGCTAACCAACTCCTGTGCCACTAGGGACAGAGAGACATAAAGGACACAATGTCATACTTCAGTCACTCAGAGCGTGATCTGGGAGATGATATATAAGCAGCTAATTAAAACACAAGGTCATAATTGCCACACCAGGCATGCTGAGCATGACAGAATGCTGAAGAATCAGATGAGTCCATTAACTTCTGCCCAAGAGAAATGCTCTATAACAAAGGTAATTAGAGGTGAGTTCCCAAAGATTGATGTGATGACAGGTCTGACTTAGAGTAAGGAGAGAAGGGTAAAGCTTCGTATTTATGTTGCAGTCTGCTTGTAGAAGACTGAGTAGACCAGTCTTTGCGTAAAATATATATACCTAAGTCAATTTCACTGAAAACAAACAATAGGAACAAAACCAAAACAAAATGAAAAAACACTGTAAGATTTCTTTGAAGGGAATTAAAAGCAGGAAAAACACTTAATCAGTTATGAGTCCATTTCAATTTATGTACAGAGTGTATTGCTCATAAAGAATGTCAGGAATGGATACTTGGTCTGATGTAAGTGTTGTGATGGTTGAAGGTATGATTTTGGAGTTAGACATCTTGTGTTCATTTACCTATTTCATACCTCAATCTATTTTCATATAAAGTAAAAGAAATGATGGTTTCTATATCATACATTTTCCTATCCTGGAGAAATGTAAGTATCCAATATGTTTATTACATTACATTACTATTACAGGTTTCTCTATGCATAAGCATGTGAAAATTTTTAAGCAAGTACTATATATACTTGTTAGCCAAAATTATTTGCAAGTCAATTCTTGGTCATTATTTTAAGCCAAAATAACAGGTGTTTGTTCAATATTTACATGGGAAGATATTTTATACAGGATTAATGGAAGCCTTGTTAAAGTATGGAACTGTCATTCAGAACTTAATGAATTCCACAAACAGGTTTTATCCCATGGCAAAACCAGACCATCACTAGAGATCAAGATCTTTTCTCAACAATAAAGATATTTTGTAGCCACTGGATATTTGGCCTCAGTATATATCTTTGTTCCTTTAGTTTGATGGTTCTGTAGGTTTTTGTTTTTTCAGTTGTAGTTTTCTGGACATAATCTCATTTTAAATAGAAAAAAATACATTATATTCTGAAAAAAAATTGTAGCAAGAGGACCAGAACCCTGATGTCCTTAATCAGGCACTCACAGAGAGGACATAGTAGTTGAACATGGAAATTATATAACGAACATTGTTAGTTTAGACCTGGCTCTAAAAAGATGGAGAATATGTGCAAAAACTTAGAAGAGAAGCCCATCTTCTCATGTGTGAGTCAAGAGAAGAATGCGTACTGAAGAAAATATACATGCCAAAGGTATGTGACCTTCCCATACCTTCTGCTTTTCTGAAAAGTTTAAGGCAAAGCAGGTACTCAGAATGAATCATTCAGGGCTGAAGATACTGTGAAATGATTTCTGGGTAGCATTGTGAATTCTACAAAGATTTTGAGAATGAAGCGGGATAGCACAGCCCTCTGACTTGATTCTGACATTCTCAGGTAAGAACAGATCTCATCATCATTGGAAATACCATGCCAGGTGTAATGTGTAGCACATTTCAACGATGAGACTAAGGTGTGGGTGAAATTATTTCACACATTATCATGTGTTAAACAGACAGAAGTTCAATTTCCAATGCTTTTTATTTTTAAACTGTATCTACATAGATGTAAACTTTCTCCAGTTTTAAAAACTGGTAATGAAGGGGCACTGGGACTGTTTAACAAAGAAAATTATTGGAGGTAAAAAACTTTCCATATTTACAAATTAAAATTTATGACATATAAAGTTCTTTTTCATTTAAAAGTATAAAACATGACTTAAATAACTTTATGACCTCATGAAATGATAGTATGTAACATATAAGATGTTATAATTTGTATGTAGTAAAACAAACCTTTATTTTCAATGACTAAGCATTTGCACAAAAACAAAAACACTAATACCTAGCAAAACAAAGGAAACTGCTAAATTTTATTGAACTGCCCTCAATAGTAGCAAGCAGATATGAAAACAGTAACTCTCAGAGGAAACTATGAATGAGTCTATAAATATTTGTGAGATTTTTTCTAATCAATTGTATTTGGGAATACACATTTCATCGGGCAGACATTACGCATCACTTTTACCCTATCCTTCAAGATAATGCAGGAGGAGAAATGCTTTCATACGGTATGAGTAACACATTATTTCCACCAATTTCTCATATTCTTGAGAAATTGTTGGAAATAGGAGTCAGAAGTAAGGAAAATGTAGCAATGCCAAGGGACAGCAGTTGACAAAGGACCCCCCCCAACAAAAGACCCCTTACTATAAAGATTAAATAAACTTTCATTCTACTTGGTCTCAACTTGTTACTTTAAATGTTGATTATGGCAGAAAATTATTAATAAACAAGAATTTAATTAGTTTTCATTTTTCTTCCCATCACTTAAAACATATCATTGATACTTTAACAATGACAGATCTGATCATTAAAAATTCCTCTTCAACAAAAACTTTGTTTTCAATGTTTGAACATATCAAAGTCAAAAGATTGGAACTGCTCTACAATGTAAAACTTCTTAAAATTCCTCTGCCCTTTTTCTATAGCCCATATTTTATTTAATTATATTTGTTTGGGAAGGGAAAAAGTAATAAACACCAAAATCTAATCTTGATAACACTAGCACTGAGGCTGATTGATTGCAGATGCTGTTCTCGTCACTCCACTCTGTGTTAAGTACATGGTTAAAACAAAGAAACATGGCCTTTTATTTGTAGCATAGATTCAGGCACCCTTGAGCCTTCCAGGATTAAGACGGTAGGGATACCTTGTTTCTTATGGGAAAATATTTATTCTTCAAGTTGAAGTGTCAAATAAATACATTATCCATACATACAAGCCTTGCTCCTTTTAGTGTAATCATGGTCCAAAAAATAAATTGAGGCTTCTTAGGAAAAAGGGAAGATCCTTTGGACGAACAGATGGTAGGTGAGATGATATAGAGAAGCCTAATTCATGGAGAAACAAGTGCCATAAAAGATGGTAAAAAGGAGTGTTCCATGGATCCAGGTAGCAAGAAATAAGGAGAAAATTTCTTATGGCACTTATTTTTGATGAATTATTTCCCTCTCAGTGTTAGATTTTTCTAGCCTATGACAGTACCTGAATTAATAAACTTAAAAGGAACATTGTGTTTTGACTCCCTTTTGGAGTTTTCAGTCCCCATGATCAGTTGGCCCCATTTCTTTTGGACCTGTGGTGAGGCAAAACATCATGGCAGGAGTATGTGACAGAGCACAAAGTTCACCTCATAGCAACCAGAAAGAAAATTAAATGAACGGAAGAGATTAAAATCCCACAATTCCCTTTGAGGGCAACTCTACAGTGACCTAAAACTTCCCACTAGCCCCCACCACCTAGTTTCCACCACCTCCTCAATAGTATCATTTACTATTGTGCCATTAGGGACGTTATAGTTACAAACTTCAGCATTATGGCTCGGTTCCCAAAAGGCCATGTGTTACAGGTTGTTCCCCAGCCTGTGGTGTCATTAGCAGGTAAAATGTTAGGATGGGGCCTATGGGAAAGGAGTTAGTGGACTGTGGAACATGGATTTCTTGCTCTATCTCTGGCTTCACTGCCACCATGAGTTGAGGATCTTCCTTGTTCCACATGTCCCTGCCCTGATGCCTGCCTCACCATAGGCCCAAAAGCAACAATCACGGCCAACTATTGACTGAAAACTTCATAACAATGAGAGATAATAATCCTTCTCCCTGTTTAGGCTGATTGTGTCTGGTATTTTTTTTTTCTTTTTCATTTACAGTGATGGAAAGCTGACTAAAACAATTGCTTATTCAGTCTTTGCTGCTCTACTGAAGAGGCAAGTCTTGGAAGAAAGTGTTCAATTGGCCTCTGTGGAGTAATAAGTCTACTGCTTAGCAAACATAAAGCCAAGCACTTAGTAATTAACAGCAGACTGTACAAAATAGGAGAGTTACCTGACAGGTGTTTGAATTTCCATAGGAAAGAGTTTAATTTAGAGGGAGGAATCATTATAGAATTCTTGTTTTTTGGAAACCAAAATTAGTTATATCTTCATGGATTGTAGTACACCACCCCATCCATGTTTTAATTTTTAATTTTTTTCCCCAGTTATTTTTTCACACACCATTTTTGCAGGTATTTTCCATCCAAAGAATATGAATAAAAAGTAAATTTTAACATGGTCTTTTCAAATCATAGAAAAAAATAAAATCTTGTTCTAGTTTAAAATTCAGTTTTAGCTTGAAGCCTGGATCTAGGAGGGTAAAGAAGAGACATAAAATTGGTAGATTGTACATCATGTAAATAAAGGACAAAAGAAAGTAAACATTTCTAATTTACTCTGAGTATGGAGAACTGTCAAATAGGATTTATCTGGAAAACAAGAAATGAAGCAGTACAACCACTTGTGTATAGCAATTTTGACAGAAAAGTTCTGTTTTGCAAAAGCATTCTTTTTGGGTTCGGTACACAGGAGACAAATTAAAAGCTTCCTCTGACACTTATGACAATTCAATATCTGCAGCCGTAATAGAAGCTAAATAAAAGGAAGGAAGTACTGTATTGCTTTCCATAGTTATATAAAACCACTTGATGTATCTATGGCTTTATAACATTACAAAGACAGAAAGTTATATGGTTTTACTTTTTCTGATGAATTGTATAAGCTTAAGAAACACATTTTAAAACAAGTTTATGTTGAGTTAATTTGATTTTATTATATAAGCAGATGAAACTCATACTGGGAGATTATTCTCTGTAAAAAATATAATAAAGGTAAATTTTAATGAGTAAAACAGTGCATCTATTTTGCTTTTAGGATATACATGAGACTCTTCTCACATCTTGTGCAATTCACTAATTTAACCTCTTTCTTTCTATGTTAAGTGATTTGTGCATGCTCTATGAGGACTTTCACAAACACATGACTCCTCACAAGATGGGACCTGCATGCCTGCATTCATTTGAAGCCTGGAGAACACAAAGTAAAAATTTCATTGGACCAAGAACTCTAATAGATGTACATTCATTTTAACTAGAAGCAGCAACTCCTAAGTTGCTTTGCAAATCTCTTTGTGATTAAAACTTCTTTTTCTCTCTAAGGAATAATAACATTAATGAGTAAATGCTGACACATTCCACTCAGATCATGTTTGTCTTTCTGACTGATAGTACTTTTTCTCTGAGGAGTATTTTTCTAGGAATGAATCCTTAATGCTTTATGAGATATGAAATGATTCCAAGTAGTGATATTACTAGCAATACTTTTCAAATTATGTGTTTACTCAACAGGACTTTATTAGGAATGATCAAATAAAAAACCAGGTTATGCTTGTGATCAACATGTCTGAATAACATATGTGCACAGTAAAATGATTTGGTAAAAAGGAAACAAAGCAAAATATTAGCAAGTTCTGGAATCCATATACTATTAGTTTCTTCATTTTGCCTTTCTGTATTTTCCAGATTCATTGTAAATGTCACTTTTATGAATAATGAGGAGATTTTCTGTATTGGAACTTGATTTTTAGCGTGAGAATTCTAGAGGTTTCTGGCATAAATTTTTAATCAGTTAGCAGGTACAAAAAGGCTGCTGAATGTTTCTTTTACCCATTCTTGATTTTGGAAACATTAATTTTTTAAAGTTTAGTACTTTTAGGGAAAGTTTTGTCAAGTACTATCTTGGTTACTTTTCTCTGGTTGCTGGGATAAAGCACCTGACACCCAATATAAAGGAAGGAAAGGTTTATTTAGCTCACTGTTTGTAGACATTTCAGTCCATAATTGGCTGGTTCCAAGGCACGGTGGCATGGCACCAGGGCAACACTTCAAGGCAACAGCCAGAGCAAAAGGAGGTGGGGGAGAGAAAGCCTCTTTTCCTCCTTTGTATTGTACACAGGCCACCCCTCCCTGTCCAGGGTGGCTGTAGCACTCATCCTCCTCTCCCACAGGATGAAGACATTTACAAAGTAAGGATCTTGGCTCTCTGCTGAGTTTCTCAGTTAAACTTCTAAACTTTTCAAACTGACACAATGTATCAACCAAAACAATCCACCCCTTGCCAATTTAGCCACCAGACATACTTCTTTAAAACATCCTGCAGATACAAAGGCATGCTTATTCTTAGCATTTCACAACTTGAACATTATAACACAGGTTTAACAATCCTCAAGGACCAGTATTAAGTCTATTCAAATTATATTATGTTAGAATCATAACATTTTCTCCTTGGGCCCCCAAAGACTCATGTGCATCTCTTTACGCAAAAGGCATTTAGTCTATCTGCAAGAGTTGCCAAAGTTCTAACAATTTTAGCTTTGCTGAAAAGTCCTAAGTCTCCTTGGAGATGAAAGGCAAACCTTAGCTCCAAGCCCCTGAACAAATGAAAACAAAGTTAAACAGTTCTAATATGCAGTGGCACAAGGTAAACATTCCTATTCCAAAAGGAACAAATGGGGATACAATGCATTGGGACCAAAACAAGTCCAAAATCCAGCAGGGCAAGTGTTAAATCCTATAGTTGCTTGTCTAGAATCTGAAGCAATCTGTGGCAAATTGTGAGCACCAAAAACGGCTTGTGCAGTTCCACCCCTACAGCACTTCTGGTGGTTACAAACCCCACCGCTTTTCCCTTAGGATGACTTTGCTCCCTCCTTGAAGCTTTCCTTAGATGATCCATGTTCCTGGCTTTTCCAAACTGCTGGGGTCTCCACTGCATCTTCGGCTTCACATGCACAACTTCACATGCTGCCCTCTCAGGGGCACACTGCCTGCCCTCCTACGCCTTCAGAAATAGGGCTGGAAGCCTTTATAACCTCAGAATTCGTGCATTCTGTGTGCACCTAAAACCAATGCCATGTGGATGATGCTGAGGTCTGCTTCCAGTTGGAGCAGTAGCCAGGCTTTCCTCTCTCTTGGCTGTAGGGGTCAAGTGCCTGGATTGCTGAGCACTCTGAACCTGATTCCGAGGAACAGATTCTCTATGCCGCTGCCAATCAGGAACCTGGTGTGGCCGCCTCTGCCACTTTGGAACATGGTGCTCTGTGACTTTCTCCTCCAAGCAGTCTTTCACTTTTGCAGTTTTGAGGCTGCAAAGCATGGGGACCAGCTGCCTCTTCCCATGGTACCTGCAGGCCAACTTTTTAATTCTCCTGTTCCTTCTCAGCAGTGGAGCTCTTAGCTCTGTCTTTACAGTCCACAGCTTTACTGGAGCTTTCTTTCTGGCCAGACTCACAATGTTTTAAACCATTCTGCTGGGATCTTTGCTCTTGATTCACAACATAAATCTGGCTAAAAGCCCCCAACAATAGCCATGCCATGGCCTCAACACTCAACAGCCTTGAAATGTCTTCTGCCAGATTCATTAGTCCACCATTCTTAATATTAGTCTCAGGCAAAGTCTCTGGACACAAGCAAAATGCAGACAAACCTTCTGCCAAGCCATAACACACATCATCTGGACTCCAACAGCCAATGCAGTCTTTCCCAGCAGAAACCTCCTGAGCCTGGTCTTTACCAGGAGGATTTCTATCAGCCTTCTGGTCTTCTGACCAGAATCTCCCATACAGAACAGCCTAAACTGTTCCAGGCTATTCTTTCAGGCAACATCTCCAACCTTTTCCAAACTCTTCCCACAAGCTATTCTCAAAGGTTCTTGAACCACATGGTCAAATATAGTCATAGCAATGAACCCACTCCTCTGGTACCAAATTCTGTCTTGGTTACTCTTCTCCCATTGCTGAAACAAAACACCCAACACCCAAAATGAAGGAAGGGAAGATTTATTTAACTCACAGTTTGTGGAGGCTTCAGTCCATATTCAGCTGGCTCCAAGGCAGGGTGGCATGGCACATGGGCAACACTTTAAGGCAGCAGCCAAGCAAAAGCAGCCAGAGCAAAAGGGAGAAAGAGCAAGCCTCTTCTCCTCCCTTATATTGTATGCAGGCCACCCCCCACCTCCCAGGGCAGATGTAGCACTCACAAAAATCTCTGTGCCCTCCTCTTGTGCAGGATGAGGATATTTACAAAATAAGGATAGTGGCTCCCTGCTGAGTCTCTCAGTTAAACTTCTAAACTGCTCAAATTGACACACTATATCAACTGTAACAAGTACATATAATTTGTATATAAACAGAAACTAAAAATAATAATTTGTAGCTAGGAAACAGTTTTGTTTCTGTAGTTGTGTTTAAAATATACGTATGCATTATATTTTCTAATAAATGTTATTCTCTATAGTAAAAACATAGATCAGTAGAGTTATAAATTGGTATATTTTTAACCAGGAATAATAAAGATTTGAATAATGCTGCCAAAATAAACTGTTCATAAGGAAAGAAGGACCGTGGTAATTGAATTTTTTACTTGAATTGTTCAGATTGTTTGTTTTCTTACGATGAACAGCTTTGGAACAGTCCACTCAATTTTGCTTTTTACTGGCTACAAAATAGTATAGTGAATGCCATAGGCTTTCAGATACCACCAAACAAAAAGAAAGAGAAATTTTCTAAGTATTAGTTCAGACAGACAGAGCAAGGCAGTTAGCAATACTGATTCAAGATGCAGGCTGAGATGCCTCAGATCAGGTTCCTAACACACATTCCTCGTGGTTGTATGGTAGACTTTTCCTTCCCTCTTTTGTAAACTTTCCAGGGATAAAACATATCTTACCTAAGAAAATATAAAATTGGTCTCTTTACTCAGTAAAATTTAGTGATGATTCAATATTGTCTCCTTTTTTCAAATTCAGTGGAAAGCTCTTCAGCTTTTTAATAGAAAATTATATTAACATACATTTAAATTAATGCTAGTTTAAAAATATTAATGAAAAACATTCTGTAAAATTACACAGTGATTAACTTTTCCCTTCTCTGGGTTCAATATGACCACTAAAACCAGCTCCCCAAAACATCATTTATCATTCAGGGATTCATTGTAAGTTAACTTTTAGAAATTCTTTTTTAGATAACAAAATTTGATTTTCGGGCAAAGAAGCACAGGAAATGTATACAAAGTAAGACCAACTTGATTTTAGAACTAAAATAATGTTAAATAAATTTCCAATAATAACCAATAATTTTTAAAAATATACCCCAGACAACCATTGCTTTCAATGGAAACACTTTCTTTTCTGTCTCTTTCTCTTTTTTTCATTTTAAAATCAAACATCAGCTAATTGAAGAAGCTGGATTTTAACGCACAGAAGAGGGTACTGGAGTTGCTTGTGTGAAATGGGCGGCCTACTGCCTGCTCCTTCCTTTTGTCCCCCTCCTTCTTTCAAGCTGGAGCATCTTCAGAATCTTTAGAATTTTAGAAATTAGGAATGTTGGAAAGAACAGAAAATGTAAAACAGTTGGTCGGGCTGTGTAACATTACATTTGCCCAAATTTTTAGCTATTCTAAATTACCATGTTAATCTAATAGGCTTCAAAAGTGCTCCTTCGTAAATTATTCATGGCCAAGAATGGGGCCACCATCAAAATCTCATACCATTATTCTTTCAGGAATAAACATGTTCATAAGCAAGTTGGTTCATTTAACTGTAAATTCTTGTTTCAGAGACAGGCATTGCTTGCGAGAGCTTTCAGTTAATCTGGCAATTAACAAGTCAGACAAACAGACTTTTGCTGGAATTCACAGGCCACTTCAGTATATTAAAAAAATACAAAAGGAATTGAGTCTATCATTTATAGTGTAGAAAACACTCAAGAATAGTCCAGTGCTCAAGTATATAATATCTCTGAAACTACCACAGTTGGCATTGTTGTCCTAAAAGGGTTCAGGAAAAGAAAACGTAAGGAAAGTGTGACATATCAGAAATTAACCTTTTAAAAACCTTTGCAACTGAAACAAAGAGAAATGAGCACCAAATGAAACTGAACCTACCTGTAGATATCTACTTTTTTTGGAGTCTTCCCTGATACATGTTTGAGGTTTCTCTTTCTCTCCAAGTGATAGATTGAAGAAACTAGTCCAGACACCTGGCAAAGTCCAGATGGCCAGGCTTTCAAAAATTTAATTCATGGTTCTATAATGTCAGTCTACATGTGCTTGTCCACTTATATTTAACCTTCTTTAAACTCTATATAAGATCAACATTTTACTTCATGTTAGAGTCATGGTACCACTGAAATCAAATATTTACATAATTTGAAAATTGGTCCCAGAGCAGTTTTCTTCCAACCAACAGAGAAATGGATGACAACAATCACAACCACAACTACCATAAAAAACATAAATTTGGCTAAAATGTATGACTTTAAGCATATATTTCTCTCCTGAAGACAGAGTCTGTGAAATTAGGTTGAAAATCCAGAATGATCATCACCTCCATTTAGGAATAAGTGTTTTATCATAGTGCAAGATTTTAAATATGGAAATGACATATAAAACCTACAAATGACAGATAAGACCTTTTATAACTCTATAAGATTTTGAATATTTAAATCATATAAGACCTGTAGATGAATATAAGACCTTTTATCACACTATAAAGTTTTAAACATTCCAATGATATATAAGATCTGTAAAGCACCCCCCCACCAACGAACCTGTGATGTATATTTACACAAAATGCAACATTTACTGACAACTATTATCTTTACTGTTCTAACTCTACAACCCTACAGAAACAAAACAGTCTGATTTCTTGGGCAAAAAATAGTACTTCTCTGGGTGTATATATTTCTTGGGGTATGCAAGGTTGGAGTGGTTGAGAATTTCTTTCTTATTTAAAAGATAAGAATATTTATTATAAAAGACATTGCTGTGAAGAGTATTTTATATGAGATTCTTAAGAGAAACACTAGTATTTTTGAAGATCAGTTTTCAATTAAAGAAAAAATTACATTTCATGGTATGGGTATATAAGTTTTATTACCCACAGTGCCAAAAAACCACAAACAAGCCTTAAATTACAGGAAGAACTTTATCCTTGCTTTCACTGATATCAAGCATCTCAAATATTTTTTAAGGGGAAGGCAGATATACATTATCCATTTTTAGCTAAAGCTATCTTCTCATATTTTAGATCCATAGTCACAAAGCAAGTAGTCACAGAATATTGCAAACAGTGATGTAGGTCCACGTTATTTTCATGAGAGTTGTGGATCCTGTTTGCAGTTTTGATATGATCACTTGTGATACTGACAATGTTCTTACAATATAAAAAGCTGAAATCTGCTTTTTTCTTATATAGTTTTATTTGCTTCATAAAGTAACACTTACATGCTCATCATTTGGAGAAATAAGTTCTACTGTTTCTATAGAGAAATTACTCAGAAAAAGGAAGGCCTTTTTAAAAGACTGTGGACTTTGAGATGAAACAATTGGCATTGTGTATTACATCTGTATAAACATTTGTACTTTAAGCAGTTTCCTAGCATTCTCTTTTTAAACAATGCCTAGTCTGAAAATCAACATGGCACTGATTGATGTTTCTATTTTCCTTTTCCTTGATCAGTACCGGAGAGGAGAATATAATGGGTCATTCAGAAACACTTTTCAAGGTGACATGAAACTCAAGGGAACACTTGAAATCTAATGACTCCAAGACATCTAAATTCTTGCAACTCAGTTCACTTCTGCAAACAATCAATGCCTGATGAGTACCCGAAAGGCTGAGGTGCATTTCTGCTACACTTACAAAAATAAAGCAATACACATGTACAAAGCATGTTCAAAAAGAACTACCCAAATCCTGAATCTGCTAGAGCTGAGCTCAAAACCTAGACAAAATGGAGCAGGATGTAAAACAGATTATAAAGTTGTGAATATATGCTAGTTTGATTTTATAAATATAAAGAAATAGCCAAAAGAAAACATATACAGAATTGTATTAAAGAATGTATTTTTGAAATATACTCTTGAAATGCCAAACCCCAAGATAAAGATTTAGAAGTGTCTGATACACAATTTTTTAAATGTAGATTAATATAACCCAATTTTTCATGCAGCCAAGTTTATATGAGAAAAATTTCAATGACTCAATAGGGATTTCAAAGAGAAAACAGAACTAGATAGTAGTTCATGTTGTAAAAACAGATTTTACTTAGGAACCATTTCAGTAAGGGTAAAAAAGATCTCGATTTAGAACTGGCTTCAATTCCAAATACAAGGATAAGTGGAGGGTTTTAGCCAAAGGAGGGGAATGATGGAACAGTAAGTAGAAATACGACATGTAAATGGATGGAGGAAATGTTGCTTAGGCTAACCTAGCAGGATTCTTGCTAAGGGCGGGCCAGGGTGCTGAGATTGAAAGGTAGAAGCTTCTTCTGAGTTGAAATATCAACACTTTTGCAAAAAATGAGTGAATGTAGCCTCATAAGTAGTGAATGTCAGGGTCTGAAGGGCAGAAAAACATCTGACCAGAGTTAAGTCAAGGGAAGAGCCTTTGATACAAAGCTTAAGAAAGAAAATTTATTTTTGCCTTAAAAGCAAGGTACCTTGAAAACTGAAAGCTCATCAAGTACTATTGCTTATGCAATGTTTGACTTAATTTTTCTGTGTTCAAAAGCCTGCATTTATTGGTTTTTCAGTGATACACCCTTTCAAAAGAGAATCGCCAGTTCCCTAGTTCTCTTTTCCTTGAACCAAAATGAAATCTTATAACAAAGTCTTTGGTAGTGAATCACTTAGCAATGAATAGCTCAAGGCCTTGTTTAAAGAACATCAATACCAAAAGACAGAAGAGGATATGAAAAGAAAGAAAATCTGGACTAAGTATGGTCTAAAAAATTAATTTAAGACATTCTTTTCTCCCTTGCTTCTTCCAACAAAATAGTAACAGTTGGGAGTCTTTCACATGGAATTGGCCTCGAGCAGTTCATGAAATAGAGGGTAGGAACAAAGAATTTGAGTTTAAATTGTTTTAAAGACTTCTAGCTGTACTATTATTAAATATGTAAATAGAAGAATTTAAAGATGGAATGAGGAATGGATGGCTGCCGGCGAAGAAAATGTAATCTCATTTAAAAACCTAGATTGAGGACTTAAAGTATACTTTAGAGGATGAGAACCAAATACTTCATAATTTCTAAGGAAAATAGTGAATGTAGCATTGGGGTAAATATCAGGCATAATAGACAAAATCTATTATTCACTGTAAGAACAGTTTTATGTTCAGAATTTAACTGAACAAAAGAATTACGCTGAATGATTGTACTTTACATAATACTTAAAATTAAGTATACTTAAATAGTTATAAAATAAATATAAATTTGCAATATTTTCATACCCTAATAATGCTTTCCATACCACACATAGATATATTACATAATATATATTACACATTACACATATACACATATTATAAATTGTGAAATATATATTTTTAAATTTTTAATAGATTTATAAAAATTACACACATATAACACACACATGTAATATAGAATACCCATTATACTCAATTCTATGTGTAATTATACACATAATAAATGTGTATTATGAACATAGATAATATGTATGTATGGACTATTTGTAATTACATGTAAATGTTATATATTGTAAATATATAAGTATAAAATTATAATACTATATAGATGTATACACATTATATTTGTTTTCTATATATAAGCCATACATATTTTACTAATGTGCCAATTTATTTCAATTGGAGTCACCAACAACTATTTCTGTGTATAATGTCCTAAGAGTTGAGGCACAATCCAGAGAATATGAAAACTCATGAAGCAATCATTAAGATTATCAGTTGACATTAGGATTCAAATTAAGTCATCAAAACCTCTAAGTGTAGAATATGTATATAACATCCTTGTAAAGCAACTATGGGACCTTTCCTTCTACAGATTTTATTTAGGATCTAATTATTTTGCTTTGTTTGTGTCTGATGGTGGTGTAAAACTCATGAAGTAAAAGTTTAATATCAGATGAGTATTAAAACATTAAATAATTAAATATAAGATATTTTTGTAGTCTTCCAAAGGCTGAGCTTCTTCTAAATTCTCAGTACTACTAATATCAACTAGTCCTTATATTACACTTACTGTGTATCAGGTAACGTGCACAGACATGCTAACTCGCTACCTATGTGGATAAGGCTCAACTTTCCCTCTATCTTCATAGACTTTTTCACCGAGACCTGAAAGTTAAACCAACCTAAAACAAATTCAGAGAAAAAGGAATATATTTTTATTTAATAAATGTTTATATAAAACCTCATAAAAATGATCCAAGAAGTGGCAAAACAAATGTTTTTGTTTGTTTGAACTAAGAGATAATCGTAGATAAGTGACTAAACCATGTGAAGAAACTAAAGGAAGATTATTTTAGTACCAAGGTGTGTCTGTACTGAATTCCCTAACTCTCATGTTCTTTCCCTGGTGATAAAATTGTTACATTTCTTCAGGTATTGAAAGGACAATTTCCATGTGAAGCTCTTCTACTTTCTGAAAGGGAGAAAGGACAATCAGAGAGCCCATGTTGCAAGTACTTTTTTTTTAAGCTCAAAACTTTTTTTTTTTAAGCTCAAAACTATCCTTGTGCCGAAGCAACATATTTAGGGCAGTGTAATCTGCCACCCTTCCATCAAAACAACCCATGAGATTCTGCAGTTGACATGCAGTAATACCTTCCCTTCGACCTCGGTTTACACTGCCAAGAGAAGGCGAAGCATAGAACAACTTGTCATTAATGAGTACACCTTTTAGGTCTCTTCCCAGGAATACAATGCTCAGATGGCTCTTTCCTATAGAATTCATTCTTTTAGTAGTAAAATTTTAAATAAGTGTGGTCAGATTAGACATATACTCGTCATGATTTACCAAAACAGTAGTGAGTTAAAAATGAACAAATCTATAAAATTAAAATGACAATCGTTCCTTTTGTATACTGGATAATTTTTAAAACCAATGACTGTTATTTCAGTGACCCCATGAATCTAATAATGTGCTCTAAAATTCAACTCTGGAAAATTTTAAAAGTTAATACTTAATGAAAAATGTTTCCTTAAAAATAAACGTGCACTAAAATATTTTTATGAAAACAAATCACATTCTCTTTTTATTAAATAAATACATTTAAAAAATTATTGTATATTAATGCCAGGAGTGGTGGCACATGCCTGTAATCTCAGCACTCAGTATGCTGAGGCAGGAGGATCACTGCGCATTCAAGGCTAGCCTAGGCTACAAAGTTGTAGGGAGCCTTTGAAGCTGGAGATTGATCACATGTGGGGCTAAAGTAAGACCAGTCCTGAAAACACAAAGAGCTCACAACAAGCCACATAAAGAAGCTGTTCCAGCACCAAGAAGGCAAGGGGTCCAGGCCAACCAAGCAAACAAGTTGCTAGGCAGTGGGGTTGAAATTGACATTCTTCTTTGGAGGATATAAATAAATGTGCTACAATGGTTGAGAAGTTCCTTTCCTCCCATCAGGAAAGGAAGATCTCCACCTGACCCCAGCTTTGTCTCTTCTTTATTTTTCTCATCCTTCTGCAGTGTTTCACCCCAAGAACCTCAAGAGCAGCATGGGTAGCAGCACAAAGTGAATTCAAGACCAGGTTGAACTGCATAGTGAAACTTTGTCTCAAAAACACAAAAGAAAAATTATTATTCCACATTAAACATTTAGATTGCGACAGAGAGGTCACCACTTGATTGCAACTACTTGTCAAGGAGTTTTGCCCCCAGTTTGCTAATCTAGGAGTAGGTTATTAGTCTTCCTCATATTTGACAGTTGGCTGCATCTGACACAATTGATCACTGGTTCTTCCTTGAAACATACTGGCTTCTAGATTTTTAGTGTACCATATTTTTTCTGATTTAACTCAAACTCTCTCATTACACCTCATTTTTCTCTGCTGATTTATCCTAATTACCCTGACCTCTACATTTAGAGGTAGATTAATATAATCATTAGGTACTGCACACCTGTATCAAAGATTAAAAATAAAATTAGAGGCTCAATCTTCTTAAATCTGTCCATACATACTTTTCAATTTTATTCTCTTTCTTTCATATTCATGCCTATATGCCCATCTTTATGCAATTAGCTTTCACATGTAAATCTCCAAATTAGATCTCTGTGGACCCATGTTTTGAACTGCCTTCATAATAATTCTGCCCGAATGACAAACAGGGATTGCAAATCTAATATAAAGATGCAAAACAAACACACAGCACAGATCTTCCTCCAAACCCGTGAATTTCTTTGTTCTGTTCCCGGTTCTTCTTCCCACATTTCTCCTCATCTAGTCAATGGTGTTTTTGTTTGTTTGTTTGTTTGTTTTTTTGTCTGTTTGTTTTTTTAAGTTCTCAGGCCTGGGAATGTGAAGTTATCTTTAGGCATTGATTCAATTCCCATTATACTGCCAAGCATTCTCTTTGTTTTCTTTGCCCTTAAAGGACACCGAGCTCCAACTTCTCACTCTTTCCTCATTCTCATTCTCAGTGTCTCTGTGATAGACAGCAACAAGTCATCACCCATTTCTTACTTAGGTTGTCTTGACAACCTTTTAGCTGCCTGACTCACAATCTGTGTCTTTGTGCTCTTTTATTTACAGCACAAACCACACTAATTTTTTCCCATATGTCTCCAATGCCACCCATCCCTACCCAGTCTGATCACATTCCTTCTTTGTCCTACGTCTTCACTCTGCTTAATGACAGGTTCGCTACTCCTCTAACTCAGCCAGCAGGGTGCAGTCTCTGGTTTTGCACTTGGTCTGCCTCATTTCCATTCCCAAATACCCTCACAGCATGTTCATTTGATTATCTCACTCAATTACTGAATTAAAAGGCACCGTTTTAAGGAATTGTTGATTGACTGTCATGCTTTGCAATGTTGGCTCTAACCCCTTAATCTTGCTTTCTTTTATGACCATCTTTAATTTTTAAATCATGTATCACTATCTTACATTTCTGGACTATTGATTTAGTTACTTATTATTCAATGTCTTTCTTCTCTCACTGAAATCTGTATTCCATAAAACAAATTGATTGCTTAGTTGCTAGGAATGGATAGAACTCAGAGCCTCATACATGCTCAGCAATCACTCTTCCACCAAGCTACATTCCAAACTCTAAAACAAGAATTTTTACATCCTTCACTCTTCCCTAACATCCATGCTTTTCGAAGTGACTGGTGCATTATGGGTGATAAATATTTTGCAAAAAGTAAATTCAAAGCAATTAGTCTTTAATACAATATTAGATGTGGGGTTCTTTATTTCTTCTTTCATTAGAAAAGACTGAACCAATGACAACCATGCATGTTTCCTCAAATAGAATTCTCAAACCCATGAAAAATGCACCACCAAATTTAAAAGTAGGGAAAAACATTGGCATAAAATTTAATTGCATGGGATTTGGAGTTCACATACTTAATCCAAGTCCTGGATTTGAAATTAGTTCTGTAACATCTAACTGTTTGGATAAGCTAAGTCTTGACTTTCTCTGAAAAGTCTGTAAGATTTCTACACATATTAAATGAACAAAATCATTTAACTCTGACCTCTATTTATTATTTAATTGTGTTACTAAAGACTGCCATATTAGGTATCATGTGTTCATAAGTACACAAAGGGACAGTCTGCATTTAGAATGAAACTCTATTGGCTCGAGGGAAATTGAAACCTGAGATTGCACTCTAGCCATTTGAGCAACTGTATATAGTAGGAAAAAAAAGATGATCGACATTTACTCTATTTCTGCTCCTGCAAAGAGACTGTGAGATAAAGTGAAGTGTTAGAAATAAAGAATCATTTCAATTTCAAATTCAAGAGTTCATTCAGTGTATTGACTTTTTAAATGACTGCTTCTAAAAATATGGTGCACTGTAATACTGCACCATGGGCCCAGATTCTTAATTCATATGAATGTGTAAGAAATACTTAATTACTATATAAAAATGGAAGAGTCTCAAGTGAGCAACAATTGTTTGCTTTATCTTTATAATTGCTGTGTACTGCTGAGTGACATGGTTTCTGAGGTTTACTAAGTGGATCCCGGGGTTCTGTTAAACTAAAATTTCCCTGCATGTTTTCATCTCTACTACAAAATATTCAATTTAAATTAAGCAGGAGGACTATATTTATCAATGTAGTTAATCACAAATATCTAGAAATAAAGTCTTCTCTAATTTAGGTAAGGCACATAAGAATATTGTGGAAAAGCAATATATTTTCAGCTTAAAATGTTGATTTTGAAAATATGAATCGTAAAAAGTTGAGCATAAAAATTACACAACGAAATCTTGTATTGACTTTGAAATGTCCTTGACCTAACCGTAGATGTTAGTATAAGATTCTATAAAGCTAGGATATTCTATTTTCCTTTAAAGTGATTTCATTGGTAAATCATTCCAAATAGTATTTATTAATTAAAATTAAACTATTATGAACAAACAACATATATATGGCAAAACTCAGAGGCAAAGCAAAATATTTCATCAGAATATTTTAGTAATATAGCAAATGCAGAAGAATTTACTCTAGAATTCATGGTTTAATTTGATTATTATCTTCCAAACAACAATGGGCTTTTTAATTTCAACTTTTTGGGCATTCTGAAGTGTAGCATGGCCAACTTAGTAAATAATTTCCTCCATCTCAGTTCCAAATGATATGGTACAATAGATGAAATTTCTTCTGCTTATTCATTTCCATCAAGAGTATATATTTTAGCATAACAGTTTCTAAACTGTGGCCCTCATTTACTTAGTATAGTCTCCAAACATGTACTTCTGTCACCTCGATAGTCCTTTAATTCTACTTTTAAACATAGTTTTTCTCAATTGGTTCCATTCAACTATAAGCTCTTTATGGAATACTTACACGGCATGCACTATGCTATATATAGGGGGAAAAGGAAGAAAACTGGCCAATTCTATGTGCATGCTTATGGTCTGTTTATCCTCATAAAATCTAAAGCATGTTATAAGATCCATGTATAGGGCTGAGGATATAGCTCAGTGGCACAGTGCCTGCCTAGCAAACATGAGGTGCTGAGTTTGATTCCTGGTACCAAAAAAAAGTATAATATAAAATGCTTGAAATAATTTTATTGTTTTTGAGATGATGTGAATGTGAAGATAATAAAAACTGGATTAAAAAAGTAGTAGACATTAAAAAGATACATAATGTTAATAAGATTTTAAGGATTATAGTTTTACTTATTATTGGGGGGGTTAAAGCCATGAGAATTTTTTTTTCAGTTTTCTATTATGATCAAAACATGAAAGGCAATACACCTCAGAATAGACATGTATCTTTTAGATGATCTTTCTTAAACTTCTTAACATTTGATATTTTCTAATTACTAGTTATTAGAGAGTTATTGTTCATTTTCAAGGTAAGTTCCTAAATGGCTATTATTCTGAATTTCTAGTTAAAGTTATATCCATGGGCCATGGCTTGATAACACATGACTTTAGAGTAAAGATACGTTATGAAATGAAGGCATACAAGTGGTCTTGTTAATGCCTCTATGCAGCTGAGGCTGCCAAAATACACAGGCTCACAGTGAATGAGAAAAGATAATTGCACACAACTATCCTGCAATCCACCATATCCAAGGAAGAGTTGTACGAGGTAGATTTACTTACTGAGTAACCTTCATTGGATACCTTCTGTGAGCCAAGCACAAGGATGTAAAGATGGAACGAAACAGCAGGAAACACAGTCATCCTTCCTTTTGCTCTGTCCCGTCCCCAGCTGTCCCAGCAAGAACAGAGCAGAGGTTGTTTGTCCCAAAAGAGGTGATTTTCTTCCTGCAGCTTTCACAAGGAAAAGAGAACTCAAAGCTCACACTCACACTACATTCATTTATTGAACATAAACCCTTAAAAATAATTCTCTTAACCCATATTTATGAATTATTTAGATTATATATTATATATATATATATATATATATCACTCTTGTAATCATAAAACTACATTGCTAGCTAATGAAATCTCACTTTCTAATGAATAAATGAAGATAGGACATATCATTCCCAAAATGTCCCTGACCACTGGTTTCATTCTTGAATGCTAATAGTGGCATGCATGATAATATGGAGTGAAAAGTAAAACAAAAAAAACCATGAAAATATAAACTATACTACAGTAAATATTTTCATGAATGAAATAGTTCTTTATTCTCTTTCTTATTCTTCATTATACATAAAAAAATTTTAGTACTTCAAATAAGAAAGCTGCAACTTGATTACATTGCCTTACCTAAACATAAATGATATTCTTAAGTAAACACCTTTGTTTTATCCCTCCCTTAAAAGAGAAATGATTTTCTTTGGAAGGAGACAACAATAGAAGAGTAAAAATGCACCATTCCTTTAAGGAAGGTTTTCTTGTTAGAAACGCCTTGTCTCAGATTCCGCTGATGCTGATGCCTTTTGATTTTAATGGTGCAGCGCTGTGTTCCGGGCAGAGGTTCTGACACAGAGGTTAACTGACTTTCCTAATAACTATTCACAAAGTGGTGAGAGGTGAGAAAGTCTGTAAATTGAATTCAGAGAAAATTTATTTAAGATCTTCTGATACACACACAGGGACACACACACACGGGTATTTATATGGACGGAAACAGAGAAAGAGACAGACAGACAGAGACAGGCAGAGACAGACAGACAGAGGAACAAGAAGGAGGGGGAGGAGGAGGGCGAGAAGGAGGAGGGAGGGAGGGATAAACACGAAAAACGCTAGCCAGTTGCACACCATTTTGGCTTTAACTGACAACAGAACTATTGAGATATCGACCAATCCATTGAGGAAAAAAATACATTTTAGAATAAAAAGTGTATCGACATATCGAAAGTTCCTGTTGGCTATGATTTGCCAACATCGCCCCCCAACACTGGCCTTGTTTCTAGATCACCGTCAAGACATCTGCTCTCCCGTGCTCTAGTCTTTACGTACTGTGACGCTGTGATTCGCGGAGCACTGGCTGAGCTCTGGGCTTTGTGACAGCGCTCACTGCTCCACAGCCTGGCTCTTCCGCTCATTTGTGAATCAGACAGCGAGGGCTAGCGGTGCCTCTGTGACATGAAAGGGACACTCCTCAGGTGTCACCAGACCGGCCTAAATAAGGAAGGACCTACTGTGCCTCCTGTTGCATAGCCCCTACTCTAACAAACAAGGTAATCTTTTGATCCAGGTGCTAAGTCAGTAAATTAAGGAAACACTGATTTATGAATCAGCAGAAAATAGGATCAGACTGATTTTTATTGCAGCGGTATTTATTCAAATTAACCTCCCAGAAAGAAAATCTTAAAGACTTCAAAAGTTAAGGATAAAGATAAATCAGGTCATTCAAAATATTTAATGAAGAATAGCTGAAAGTCTGTAGGCAGTTGTATGAGTGGAAAGTAGGAGGGATATAATTTGAAAATCTAGAAGAAGCTACAAAGTGAAATATGAAAACCAGGTAACAGGCCGCTATCACACCATCTGGGATAAAGCTTACTACTTTTGAGAAATGATTTTAATTATAAATTTAATTTTTTAATAAATAAATCAATCGAATTTTCTGCTTTGCATTAAATTTATTGTTTTTTCCAAGAATGTGTCCATTTCATCAAGGTATAAAATATATTATAGTATTTTTTTCATAACACTGTTTTGTTAACCCTTTATTTCTATGGGATCTTTTATTTTGGCGGTTGACCATTGTGCATTACATTTTACCAGTATTGCTAGAGGTTTGATAAATTTTGCCAGTGTATTTAGAGGAGTACGTTTTAGTTTGTTGATTTTTTAAATATTTGTTTCCATTCCTATCTCTACTAGTTATTTCTTTCTATTTAGTTTGGTTTTGATTTTATCTGCCTTTCCTAGCTCCTAACTTTTTAATATGAAAACTTAGTTAATTATAAATTTTTAAATTCTTTTTCAGTAATTTCAGATTACACATTCTTTTGCTGTTTAAACAAACTACTTTAAACTATGAAGTTGAAAAATATATTTTCACTAGTATTCAGTTAAAATATTTCTTAATATCTTTTTATGTCTTCATGAACCTTGAGTTAGGAGGGCGAATGTAATTTGCAGTGATTTGGAAATTTTCAAGACTTTTGTTACATCGATTTCTCATTGAATTATACTATAATATAGAAGCATATTCCATATATTGTGATATATTTATATTTTTTTGGAAATGAGTTTGAACTTATTCTACATTCCAGCATATAGTATATGTCTTAGTTACTTTTCACTGGTTGCTGAGACGAAACACCTGACACCCCAAATTAGGGAAGGAAAGGTTTATTTAGCTTACAGTTGTTGGAGGTTTCAGTCCACAATCAGCTGGCTCCAAGGCAGGGTGGCATGGCACAGGAACAACACTTCAAGGCAGCAGCCAAGCAAAAGCAGCCAGAGTAAAAGGGGGACAAGCAAGCGGCTTCTCCTCCTTTATATAGTACACAGGACACACCCCCACAGGGTGGGTGTAGCTTCACAAACATCCTTGCCTTCCTTTGCACAGGATGAGGATGTTTACCAAGTAAGACCCCTGGCTCCCTGCTGAGTATCTCAGCTAAACTTTTGACCTTCTCCAATTGACACAATGGCCAGGTAACTGCTTATGCTCTACACCCCAGGATGTAGAGCTGCTGCTTTACTTAAGCTTCTAGACTTCTCAAGTTGACACAGTGTATAAACTATAGCAGTATACTTAATATAACTTGATGGATATTTCTTTTGCACTTGAAGGGAATTTATATTCTGCAATATGGTTGAAATAGTCTATGAATGTAAATTTTCTGCATTCTTACTGATTTTCCCAATTATGTTAGCAACTAACAAGAAAGAAATCTTTAAATTTTCCATCTTCATTGTTTCTTATCTTCTTTTTTGACAAAGTCAATTTTATTAACACATTCCATTCTTTTTATGCCCTCTGTACTCTTTTAAACCCTATCTCTCTCTCTCTCTTTTATTTTATTTTATTTTATTTTTTGAATCAGGGCTTCACTATGTAGATAATACTAGTCTTAACCTCATTTTGTTGCCCAAATTGGACTTGAAGTCACACTAATCCTCCTGCCTCGCCCTCCCAAGTGCTGAGATCACAGTTAAGTACTATGACATCTATCTCACTTTAGCAATTTCTGTAATTTCAGCTTATTCTGGGTTTTAAAATGCGTAGATTTAACATAATAGCATCCACTCTTAAATTGTCTTTGTTTTAGTATATTAATTTATTTTTATTCATTTTTATAGTACATAATACTTAAATTCCTTGTGTGGAATTGGTACATGTACATAATGTATCCTAATTCCCCTTTTTCATCTCCTTTCCCTTCCCTCTCGAGTTCTTTCTTTTTATTGTACATATTTACAGCTCACAATATTTATGTTCCTTGTATGTAGGCGATACAAGTATGTAACAGATTGTAATTTTTTTTATTTTTTCCCCTCCTCATTCCCTTTTCGTACAGCTTTTAATGCCTTTCCACACTTAGAAAGATCTATCTCTCTGCTTCCTGTCATGTATCTTTTACTTTATACCATTTCAAATGTAAAAATTCTACAAATTAAAATTTTACTTACTTTTATTCTTTGTTACAGTTATATTGTGGTCACGTATTTTACTTTACATATTTTAATACTCAAAATGCCTTATTATTCCTTTTGTTTAAGTATGAGTGGACTTTTAAAAACATTTATATGTATTTATAACATATATATTCACATATATATGATATATACAAATATATTTACCTAGATGCCTGTATATCTTTAGTGGTACTCTCAAGTTCTGCCCTTATATTTGAATTTTTTGCCTGGTAGATTTTATTACCTTTGAGTATCTTCTTCTCTTCTTCGAATTATTTTTATAGGGCATAAAGAAAAGAAATTTAATAGGTTTTTCCCTATATATTCCTTCCTTTATAATTCTAAACTTATTGTCCCATAACCTCTGGGATCCAAAGTTTCTAATACAAAATGACCTCTTTTACATGCACATACTCTCCTACATATGATTCATTTATTCCTTTGCTGACTTAGATTTTTTGCATTATTGTTTTTAATGGTTTGATGATATATGCAGGATTTTTCTTATTAATTTATAATTTTATCTTGTTTTGTATTTGTTGAGCTTCTTGAATTCATAATTATTTTGAAAAGCACTAGACATCTCACAGAATATTTATGTGAAACTGATTTGAAACTGCTAAAATTTTCAGTGGAACTTTCTTAAGAACCTAATTGTGTAGATGTATTCTAGCATTAATGGCATATGCTCTGAAATCTTATAACCCAGATTTTTTTTCCATTAACACTTGGCCAATTACTAAAATGGCTCTCAGAGTAACAGGGCACCCAGTGCAAAATTGATTGATTAAAATAATGGAAGTAGAAAGCAGTTTGGATTGTAAAAAGCAAAGGAAAATAAGTTATTGCCTTCATATATAATAAGTAGAAAAATGTGATTTTGAATATGCCTGGACATAATAAGCTTTGGAAATTTATAAACAGTGGCTAATTTTTGTGATTTACAAGTTGGTGATAATGTGATTAGTTATTTTAGTAGAAAAAAATCCTCATAAATAGTTTTTTTTTTTTAAAGTTACCACATTCTTGTTTTGAAATGACACCTTTTCAAATATAAGACCACTCTGGTCTTGATAGCTAAGGAGATCAATACCTTTAAATAATAGTGAGACAAACAAAAGCAATTGAATATACTTCCATATCTAATTAAAACTACATTACCATAGATACATGTAATGCTTTATAGATTTTCTAATGTGCTTATTCATGTATGTTTTCATAATAATAGTGTTCCACAAGATGATTCCCCTTTTTGGATCATATTTAATGCCAGTTTTGTCCATTTCCTCTAAATCTGGAAAGAACTCTTGTCCACTATATAAATATTATGCAAAATAATTTCTTATCATTTTCTTTCTTTTGTTTCCCGCTGTGGTATTGAGGGTTGAATCCAGGGCCTTGCGCATGTTTGGCAAGCACCACTGGGCTACAACCTGGGGCCTCTGTTTCTAAATTTTATTTTTAGGACATTCACAGTCTGTTATGGTTTATACATTGTGTCAATTTGAGAAGTCTAGAAGCTTAATTAAGCAACTCAGCAGCTCTACATCCTGGAGTGTAGAGCACAAGCAGTTACCTGTTCATTGTGTCAATTTGAGAAGGTCAGAAGTTTAACTGAGAGACTCAGCAGGGAGCCAGGGTTCTTACTTTGTAAACATCCTCATCCTGTGCAAAGGAAGGCAAGGAGATTTGTGAATGCTACACCCACCCTGCGGTGGGGGGGGAGGGTGCCCTGTGTACAATATGAGGGAGGAGAAGGGGTTTGCTTTTGCCTCCTTTTACTCTGGCTGCTTTCGCTTGGCTGCTGCCTTGAAGTGTTGCCCCAGTGCCCTGCCACCCTGCCTTGGAGCCAGCTGATTATGGACTGAAACCTCCAATAACTGTAAGATAAATAAACCTTTCCTTCCCTAGTTTTGGGTGTCAGGTGTTTTGTCTCAGCAACTAGGGAAAAGTAACTAAGACACAGTCCATAATGTTAACATCCCTCAAGGGGCATTGCTACGTGTATATAACACATTTTAAATCTTCCTTCATCCTCTGTCCTCCCCTCTGTCCCACCCATCATCTCTCGGTCCCCTTCCCTGTTGCAAAAGATTTTATCTCCCTACTTTCTATTCCTTATCCTTTATTTTGCTCTTTATGTATATTTTGTATTGCTCATATAAGAAAAACCATGCAATATTTAAGCTTGCATGACTGAGTTATTTCACTTAACAGCATCATCTCAAGGTGTATGCATTTTCCTAAAAATGACTGTTTATCCTCCTTTATGGTAAAGTTCAACTATATCGTATATAAATACCACATTTTCTTTATTCATTCATCTGTTGATAGACATACAGGCTGCTTCCAAGATTTAGCCATTATGAGTTGTCTTCTATAAACATGAATATATTATTGTGAGATGATATCTATTTCAGTTTGAGAAGGGTTTTGGCTAGATTGCCCAGGGCTTAAACTTGTGTTTTTCCTGCCTCAGCCTCCTTAGCAGTTGAGACTACCAACATGTACCTATCTATGCTTAGCTCCTTTTCTCTTTCTTAATGATGGAAAACTATTTTTTTTTCTTTGCTGTTGAATTCATTAACCTCCCTCAAGAACTTTTTCTGGCATCTTTAATTTGTTCATTTTCTTTTATCTTGTCTCCTATCACATGACCTCATACATTAATTTCTGAAATACATTTAAGCATTCTGGCATAAAATGAGCCTTTTACCCCAACTTTGACTTGACAAATGTTTTTCTGTTCCTACCCATTCATCATTACAGATTGCAGAAGACAAAATTCTTTCCACTGTTTCATTCTGTGATTTCCCTTCCCAATTTTTATTTGCCTAATATTCATAAATTCCATTCTTAGAAAAAATTTTCCTTCCTTAAATTCCAATTTTATTTCTAGCCTCCTTTCTTTCTTTGAACTCTAACTTCCTAAGAACATGCCATTTTCTTTTTGTTATCACTAGGTCATTTTTTCTTTTTCCTCAGGGATTGGTCATAGGGCAGAAAGGTAAAAACTTGCTAGAGGATAAATTTAATATACTTCGCAGAGAAACTCTCCAATCTTTTGTCCAGATTATTGCTGAAAACGTTTCTCATGTCTTCATCTTGAACTTTAATCTCTGAGATTTTCTGCCCAACATATTCTATTATAGAATGTTAATCTGTGACCCCTTGGCTCGACACTGCAAGACTTTGTCAACTCACTGTTACCGTTTATAGCACTTTCCCAGTATATTTTCTATTTTTTTTTATTTCTAATGTTAAACCAGCTTTTTGAACTTGAACTCTCATTGTCAAATTCATTTAATGTCAGCCACTGTTTGTGGCAATATTCCCACTAAATATCAGGTACTGTGCTAGGTCTTGAGAACAGGATACAATTCTGCATCCATGGAGATCACAGTAGATAAGGGCACGTGACAGACAAGTGACTGGAGGCCCATTAAAATGTGGTCTTTTGTGTTCATCACTTTAAGACTGACATACTACCTTTTTGGGTGCTTTGTGTTTTGTTTTCAAATTTGCACTTGCCTCTGCTATGAAATTTATTCCATCTGACCTCAGCTGTCACTCATGTTCTATCCTCTTTCCTGTCTTCACCAGCTGAGATTTCTCCAAGAACAAACACAACCATTTCCTCACCACCGTCCTCCCACTCCAGCCTTTGGCCAGCTGCCTTCCATCGTCAGCACTTTTCCGATACTGTTCCCTTGAAGTTTGCAGTGTTCCCCTCATTCAGAATTAAAATGTGTGTGTGTGTGGGGGGGTGGTATTTCAAGGTTTCTTTTGAATTTTTAGTACTCTTTTTTCTGTTCCTTCTTCCTACTGTTGTCTCTGTTGAACAGAATTTTCCAACTCTGGAGCCCTTCCTTTTACCACATGATATTGGTCACATTCTAACCTCTTCGGTGACTTTTGTTGGTGCACGTTTGCAGTGCGTAATGACTCCATTCCTCAGGGGGAGCTGGCACTTGGTATAACCCATTTTAATCCTCTTTTCATTTCCTTCCTTTCCCCATGCCACTTCCTCTCCCTCCATCTGTTCATTTCCTTTCCTTTCCCAAAAGATTTATCGCCCTATTTTCTATTATTTACCTTTATTTGTCTCCCTATTTCCCTTATTTATATATTTCTCATATAAGAGAAAACATGCACTATCTAAACTTGCATTTCTTATGTAGTTCACTTAACATGAGCATTAGGTGCGTCCATTTTTCTACGAATGACACCAGTTTATCCTTCACGGTAGAGTCGCACTCCATTGTATATAAACATCACCCTTCCTTTATCCATCAATCTGTTGAAGGATGTTTAAATTTATAGACCTACTTGAGTTTGTTTAATATTAAGTATTGATTTTCTCTTCTCACTTTGTGATGACTTCTTCAAGCAAAACAAACATCAGCAACAAAATGTGTCTACTTGCGACACTTAAACTAATGAGGAACTGCATTTCATTCACCTTGTTTTATTTATGCCTTCTGTCATCCTGCAGCAGGCACTCCGCTCTATGCCTTGGAGCTAGAGGACTTTCCACTGAACCTGCTGGACTGAGTCAAATGCACTTCTCCTTTAAGTCACGTATATCACTGTATCTATTGTTAGCCATTAAACAGATAACAAAAGCAAATTATGATTACTTTGATGACAATAGATATGAAAATGATTAGTTAGAAAATTCCTAAAAAAACTATAGTTTTCTCACTTGCAACTAATAATAGACAGATTGCACATTTGTACATTTAAAGTTAGGGCTCCTGGTGAGGGATGATGCAAACTTGATTCAGAAGGGATTACTGAGGATGGTGGGAAACACTAGAATTCTTGACATATTTTGAAGGGAGCCCTCTTGGCATCTTCACACAGTGTTGATATGTGGTGTGGATAAATGCATTAAAGATTTGAGATGATAAAGCTTCTCTAGAAGAATATGCTTTAAATAGGACCTCAAGTAAATTTGATGGCTAAAGTTTCAAAATAGCAAGGTTAAAATAATAAATTTACATGAAAAATGGTACACTACGCTATGTCTAAAAACAACAGGAATAATAATGCAGATATATAAAATAAGTATAGTTGAAATTTTCATTTAATTCAGTGTAATTGAATGAAAAATAAAAGACTATCAAAATGACCATGAATATTTAATATATATGTATAGTATGATGCAAATGCATTTAAAATAAGATTAAATAAATGTATAAGATACAGGTAAAGTTGAATTAATGAGTGGGATGATATAACTGAAGGACTTACTCTAATGCAGCACAGAAATACTAACATTAACCTGAGAAAATAAAAAGTGAATAGAAAGAATATATGAATAGAGAGAATATATAGAAGCAACATTTGATGAGACGCTTGAGAATATTCTAGGATTTTAACAAGCGTTCTAATAGTCAAGAAGTTTCAAGAATGGCAAGCATGATAAATACAAAATAAATCTGCCTCTACACACATTTTAGTAAGACTGCAGAATCCCCATGATGTAGAAAACAACAGCAACAACAACAAAACACTTTAAAATCACCAGGACAAAGCAGGCCAGAATGAACTCGATTAACAGCAATCCTTTGACCCTGGAAAGAATGATCCAGCAAATAATCCCGATGGGCTGAAGGAAAACAAACGCCAGCCTTGAGTTGCATGTCTGGTGCAATAAGGAAATTGCAAAACACACAAACAAGAAATGTATGGCTAACAAACCCTAGATAAGGAAACTTGTAAATTATGTATTTTGGGAATGGAAAACATGTTCCATAATGATGGTCCGAAACAAAAAACAGTGAAAGAACAGTATATTCAGATAAATTTAAACACTGACTGTGTAAAGCACTGACAATAATTTTAACATATAATTTGTGGAGGTGGAATAAGAAAAACCTAAAGGAGGACAAAATGTTGATTTTATCTGTAACTAAGTGAAAAGATCATTGAGAAGGTCATATCCCTTTAAAGGCCTTTTGGTTTGGAAGGAAATGTTAAAAAATAAAGATTAAATTGCAAATTGTTTGACTATAAAAACACCCAGTGTAACCACTAAAAAGAGTATTACTTGAAAATACAAAAACAGGAAAAAAAGGAAAAAGAAGACATGTTCTGAAAAATAATGAAGTAAGATTCCCCACAAGGTGTTAGAAAAATAATAACAAATATCAAGAGGAAATAATGAAATAACATTTCAAACAGAACAAAATAGAAAACAAGAATACAGCAAAAAGTTACAACAAAAGCAAAAAATTCAGCCCCTTAAGAAAATACATAAACTTGCAGTAAAAAAACAATTAAAAATTTAAAATCATGCTAAATTTTAAGAAGTGGCTAAACTTTTAGGAATGGTATAAATAATGTACTAGATTTTACTAGGTAACATTTATATTATTTTGATCCTTTCCTAAAGAGAGATGTATTTAATAACTGTTTATACTCAGTAAACTATTTATATGCTGGATATACTCAATAAAATATTTATATGCTGGATATATAGTATCATGCTACAGAGAAATGAGAAAGGAAGAAATGAAAGAAAAAGAAAGAAAGAAAGAAAGAAAGAAAGAAAGAAAGAAGAAAGAAAGAAAGAAAAGTAGGTTATCTTTAATTTTCTAAGCCAAAATTACCTGAAGGAAAATGTATAATTAGTTCAATTTTCTTAACTGGTCAAAATTCCATAAGAATAAACCTTTGTTGAGGGTATCAGATATAGTCAAACCTTTGAAGAACCCTCTCTTACATTCAAAATAAGAAGATAAAACAAGAATTATGTCATAACTGAGCACGTGCATTGGCATATCATAAAGGATTCTAGCATTTGTGAATTGTTGTTCTTGAGCAAAGAAAAAAACCTTAAAATTACATGCATATAACTGTACATTAATACACGTATACAGAAGTATATTTTTGTATATTTAAGATCAGTGATTCTGGTGAGGGATGATAGATAGATAGATAGATAGACAGATAGATAGACAGATGGATAGATAGATGATACATGGATTTATGTATGTACCTACCAAATTAGAGGTTGTTTTGTCATCTCACCAACGATAGGTATTATTTGTTGCCCTTTATTCTGTGAGAACATTGGCACACTTCCCAAAGCATTTCATCTAATTAAATTTGGAATTTTCAAGGGGAAAACTTCCTAATAGACTTCTTAATTCCACCTTAATTTCACCTATGGAGAACACTGCCATTTGGAGGCTTAGAATTCATCACAGCACATAAAGTTGAGCACTTATAGGCACCATTCTAGGAAGGTGGGGAATGTCACACATTTTATGTGCAGTGAAGTCACAGTTTTCGTGTCTCTGTGCTAACATAGTCTGTGGTTTTGAGCAGCACAGTTTTCCGAAGGGTGAGCTTTCTTGTTTATGTGAGCACTCCTGTCCTGCCCTGCATGTTGATTTTACTGAGGATTTATTTTTCTTTTCTGAATCAGAAGGCAAAGAGCATATTAGATATTATTTGGACAGATGGAGTTTTAATTATTTTATCAGTATCTATATCGTGTGTGAGAGCATGATGGGGGGTGAAATTGAAGAAGAAAAGCCTGAAAATGTGTAGTTCCCAGCTGTTAATATTCGAATGATGTTTTGATGCCATTGAAATACTGTTTTCTTTCTTGCTAATTTTTTAAAAAAGTTACAATTTTGTTACATTGAGTCAAAAATAGCTATATTAACACAAAGACAAAACAAAGAAGGACAGGTTATAGGATCTTTCATGATCCTAAAAATAAGGATGTTGCATCATTACTTCATTCTATGAACCCTATACTCTTACTTCCCAGGCAGAGAAGATCTAAAACATAGATGTCTGGAAAGCTTTTATTGCTCTGAGACTTTTGTTTGTTTCTTTGTTTGTTGCTAATCTCTTTCTTAAAACTGAAATGTTGCAATATTAGAAGACATGATAAAGAACTGTATGAACTTATTTTGTGGCAAGCAGCAATACTAAAATTTCAATATCAAAGAATGTTGGCTTTTATATTTGATTTACTTGAAATAAATGAGTTTTCAGACTATATATTAAGCAGACTTCAATTAAATAAGCTAGCAAAATCAGATATTCATCTTCTAAATCAAAATATTTCTCATTTGTTAAAAAAATGAACATGCTCATTTTCTTCCCCTGTATTGGAAGTAAAATACAATATAGGGATATGAAATCATAAAAATGTGTTTCTTACCTAAATTCAGCAAAGATTTTGCTTATGTATTTGCTGAACAGAATTTTATCAGTCTGTAAGCACAGTGGGGTATCTTGATACAGCCACGACCCAGAAGTGAAAGGCTGCGTTTTAAATGTTTCTGGCTGTCTCTAATTCATGCACACCCCCCACCTTGAAGTCTGAAAATAAGCATAAAATCGAAGGGTGTCATCGGGGTTAAAAATGTAATCATGGCATTATTAAATGGTACCCAAAGAAAGTCTAATCTGAATGGCACATATCTTAAAAAGTTAGGAAAATCAAATTGATATATATATCATATATATATATATATTATATATATATATATTTCCTTCCATCAACGAATGTAAAGTATTATATATGAAGAAAAACAATTGCACAATAACTCTGCCATATCAAAAATCAAGATTTTGAATGCCAGCTTCCTCCATAGAAAAGACTTTTCTATGACTAATCAATTTGATAGTTGAAGTCATGTTTAAAACAAACTAGGTTTAAAAATTGACTTAAATATTATGTTGCAACTTTTTCCCACAAATTTTAAAAATAATATTCTGATTCATAACTAATACGGGTAGACTGAAAGTAAATAAAATGTGTTTTGCCCCAGAAGTGCATACAATATTGCACAGTTTCTAATTGAGTTGCACTAACCTGATAGACACTAAACACATGTGGTTATTTACATTTTAATTATTGAATATTGTTATGGATGATAGATTGTATCAACCTGAGCAGTTTAGAAGTTTGAGAGACTCAGCAGGGAGCCAAGATCCTTAGTTTGTAAATAACCCCATCCTGTGCAAAGAGGAGGACACAGAGATTTTTGTGAGTGCTACATCTGCCCTGGCAGGTAGCAGGTGGCCTGCATACAATATAAGGGAGGAAAAGAAGCTTGTTCTTTCCCTCTCCGCTCTAGCTGCATTTACTTACTGCTGCCTTGCAGTGTTGCCCTGGTGCTATGCCACCCTGCCTTGGAGCCAAGTGATTGTGGACTGAAACCTCCACAAACAATGAGTTAAATATAACTTTCCTTCCTTCATGTTGGGTGTTGGGTATTTTGTACCAGCAAGGAGACAAAAGTATCCAAGACAAACATGAAACAATTCAAATATTCAGCTCTCCAGTTCCTCATATTTCAAGTGCTCATAGTCACATGTAACCAGGAATTCCTACATTGATAGGAAAGATGGAGAACATTTCTATTATCTCAGAAGATTTTATTGGACAAGGCCACAAATACAGTTCTGGACTAGATTTTGGAGATGGTTAGTCAGAAATTCAGGAAGTGTTAAAATGGCAGAATTATTTAATCTGAAGAAAGGAAAGAGGCCAGACCTCTTGATGGACTTTGGATGACAGAAAGAATACAAGAGAGGCAGTCATCTGATTTCTACACTGGTGAGACAGGGGAAGAATTGCTTTAAAATACACTGGAGAGATTTAGATTAAGTCTAAAAACATAAGGGTTATTAAACCAGAGAGTGACTTACAGGAATCTTCCATTTCTGAACTTTCTGTTAGAAAGTTGTACGCCTAATGATAGTAATTATCACTGATAATAAGCCAAATGCACTTGTATTTTTCTAGACTCAGAGGTTTTAGATTCAATCAATCAATTGATCAATATTTATTGGGTGGCCATTGTGTGTCAGGCACCGTATAAAAGAAGGAATTTACAGGAGCAGTAAATAGGATTTATGTGATTAGAACCCAAACAGTATTATACTCCAGTGATAAGGAGACAGTTAATAGAGAAACACATTTTTAAAAAATGAAGAAACTAATACCTGCTTGTGAAAGGGGCTTACTAATGTCAAATTAGACTCACTGCCAAGGAAAGTTTTGGACATCCGCAGGCATCCAAGCTCCTCCTATGGGAAAAAGTGTACCACAATTCTTAAGTCAGGACACAGAAGAGTCAACAAAATATGGCGTCTTTACATAAGTCTAACAAGAAGAAAATAGTTGCAGTTCAGCTTAGCTAGATTCTCTCCACAACTGCCAAACTTGCCATCAAATATCACCTTACTGGCTACTGGCATCCATACCGCAGCATGTAGGTGTGCTATTCCTTGGTTAGGCTGGATTTCACAATCCTGAACTGTAATAAAATACCGATAATTCTTTCTTTCTTTCCCCCGACATCACAGTGCTTTCCATGACTCAGTGAGTCTAAGCTGACATTAACAAGTGCCTTGCCTAGCAAATTTAAAATTTTCCACTTGCCTACTCCCTTTGTCTATCTCTCGGGTATCTCCGAACTCAGGTCCAGTTGAATAGTATGTATTTATATCTTCCAACCTTAAATAGTAGAATGTAGCAGTTAGAAAAGAAACAAAAACACGTTTCAGAGAATAATTAAACTTTCAGTTCAATAAAGGGAGAACAAGTGAGACCAAAGTAAAAATGAAGTTGCTATCAACTGTAGGCATTGTGGAAATATTTGGGAGGCGGAGATGGAGTTGATCAGAGGTGAATTCAGGTTAAGAAAGTTCTAAGGCAGCACTTGCGATGGCCAATGTGAAGGGTTCTGAACGGAACGGAGCTAGGAGTGTTGAGTGTGACAGAGCCACACGGTGCTGGGATGCACGGGCTGATCCACCAGCTACAGAAATTGAAGACTGGTGAGAAAATCTTCGGGACGACTCCTTATTGAAGGCTGAGGGGTTGCTCTTACACATGGAGCAGAACAGCTATGGCTGTAGGAATAGGTAAAAACAGACCAAGAAATTGGAGATCTTGGGAAACAATGGATGCATTTTAATATTTCCCTGTTTGTCACGTGGAAAATACATGGCCCTAGCAGGTGTTTGGTGTCAACCCTAATTTCTTATATCTTGTCCCTTAAAAATTATTGATAACTTTCAGTTTTTTTTTCTTTAAGCACTGGTAGCATGCATGCCTATAATTAAATTTCTCTGTGTGTAAATTAATCATGGAAAATAAGAGTTTATTAATTTAAAGAGACTTATGCAGATTCAAATGATGGCTTGGCCAATGCTATTCTGACATTTTCTATAAATCTGTGCATTATATCCTAAAAATAAGATTGTCATCATTTTTAAGAGGTGCATTGAAGGAAATACATTGAGTCAATTATTTTTCATAGTTCCCATCAAAATATTTCATTTATTCATTCTATAAAATTTTTTCTATTATTTGTATTATGTGCTAGGCACCATATCACATACTGAGATAATGAGAAGCTAACATGTCCGAGTAGATCTTTGTTATACAATGAACTCATTAAATTAAAAACAATTCAGGAGAATAAAAGTTCAGGAAGCATAATGCATTACTGTACTCATACTAACAAGAACTATCTGCTAGACTATTCATAGTTTATTTCATCTTCAGGGTTTCAGGCTCCTATTAATAATCCTTAGGAAGTCAGTGCAAAACTACTCAAGACATTATCTCCAAATGAATCAAAGTCTTCAGGAAACCAGAGCTTCATAAAAGATGGACACATTTTCCCAAAGAATATTGGAGTCATTTGTTAAAAAACGAATTTAATTTATGTGATTTGTAGGGAAGATGGAAAATGAAACACATGGTAATTAAGTGCCTTATATGTCCTAATAATTGTCCTAGGCAATTAAAAATAATTATGCAATTTAATCTTCATGATAAATTCAGAATCTTTATCTGTATTTCTATAGAAAAGAGACTGAGGTATGTTGCACATTTCCTAGTTTCACTTAGCTCCTGCAAGACCTCGTCACATATTAACAAAGCACACACTCTTCATTCTGTCATACTCAGAGGCAGATTTGAGAGGATACGCGGGATAGAATGACTCATAACAAATTTCTGGGTCTTAATGTGCATTTTGCTTTAAAGTTTATAAAGTGTCTTCATCTGTGTGTTCTCATATGGTCCTTCCAGTGACTTGTTCTTGGCACTGATGCAGATAAAATGACTTCAGAAAGAATAACAAATAAGAAACCTTTGATGGGCCCTCAGTAGGAATTAGTTTAACATATTTAAGTTTATTTCAGATGCAGATAGATGAAACAAGAATTGAAGAGCTTAAAGAAAAAGTATTATGCTACACTTCTTAAAAGATTTCTGTAAGATATTCTAGACCAATTAGTTATTTTCCAAATTAAGCACAAGAAAAGATTACTTAAATAATTGTCCAGCTGTATAATTTCTCTAAGATTAATTAACTAATTATCCGTGTATATAAGTTCTTACCCATGTCTGACTCAGTTACTGACAAAATTCATAGGAAGTTTTTGCTTTCACAGACAGACTTATATGCTGAAAATCAGGAACCTCATGGTGATCCATAATCTAATTTCCTAACTCGAGAACAGTCATCCTAAGAGTAAGGTTTCTGATTTCAGATGAGCTACTAATTCAACCATATTAACACTGAAAACAAAAACAAAACCTTTTTCGTTTGAAATATTTTCAAATAATCCACCAAAATACAAAATATTATAAAATTATGTGGTGGCGCACGCCTTTAATCCCAGCACTTGAGAAACTGAGGTAGGAGGAGTGTTATGAGTTTGAGGCCGGCTTGGGCTACAATGCAAGGGCAAGGCCGGCCTGAGCTACATAGCTGACTCTGCCTCAAAAAATACTAGGGCTGGGAGTTTGGCTCAATGACTTCAGTGCCTGTCTGGCAGGCATGAGGTTGTAAGTTCAATCCCCGGTGCTGCAAAAAAAATAAATAAATAAAATAAAATTATGTGTACCCTTCACCAAGCTTTTCTTAATAATACTATTTTGTATACTCATTATAAAATGAACAATAATACTGACAGGAAACAAGCATAATATTATTGACTAAATTGCATGCTCTGCATTTTTACCTTTAGTTTTTAATTTTATTTATAAAAATTTATTCTTCTATTCATTATTAATTGATGATTTCTTTGTGATGTTTTAAAATTATACTTCTACTGAGTCGTATAAGGATGCTGTGTAAAGAAACTAATCTTTAATATTTACTGCTACAAATTGGAAGTGGACTAGAAGATGACTTTCTGGGGAGAAGAATTGGATAAGTTGTTTGGAGGGTGAAAAAAAAAGGTGTCTGCCCTTTTGTAAACATGGATAATATGTGATTTTTCTTCGTCAAATTGTCTTCACTAATCAAAAGGAGAAGAATAAAACTAGAAAAATACACTGTCTATACTATAATTTACAAAACTGAATAAAACATATTAAAATATATATATGCATTTTATGTTATCACACAAAAAACATTAAAATCCAAGCCAGCAAGCAAAATTATGCATGCATGCGTGTGTGTGTGGTCATGCATATGATTGGAAAGTGAAATATTTAGAACTTCCTTTATTGCTACCACTGAAGTTAGGCAATGAGTCCTGGTTATTTATTAAAACAAAACAAAATGAATTTTCTGAAATGTTTGTGGTGAGGTGCGGTTTCTTTGGCAGTTCTTGGCTGGAACATGTGGGGCAGAAAACTCTTAACTGACGGCAGGAGCTTGTGCCTTTGGCAGGAGACATGGGTAACAGGTACCTTCTGCTGTTCTTAGTTATGATACCACCTGATGGACTTGGCCAAGTCAGCTATGAGGGAAACAGTGCAAACAAATAGATATGCAAATTTCTCTCTGTTCTCTGACTTCTACACCACATTCAGATTTTTAATTATTAGGGAAAAATTTCTTAAAATGAGCAATTCTGTATGCTCTCTTGAAAGTTCATAGTGAGTCATCTAACCTGTATTTGATCAATTTAATTTAACTCAAATGTCTAGCTCTCTATTATTTTTATGGAAACTTTTACTACATGTATTACATTTATTTCTCTTACATATGTTTTCTGTAACCAGAAATAAGGGAAAAAAGGGGCATACTTGTTTATTGGGGGTTTTATGATTAACAGTTATAGAAAGGAACAAACACCATAGTGATTTAACTTTACAAATCAACTATGAAATCATCCATTTGATCATGATTTGCTTTCAGAATTAACTTCACTATATTTTAACTTTGTCTTTGATTTAATTTTCATTATTTATGCTTACATGTTTTTGCCATGAAAAATGTGAGTATATTATAAAACAGTCATTCTTATTGAAACCACTCAGTTCACATTAATATACCCAATAAAATGTAGAGCTTTTTGAATACTAAAACATTTCTTTATGTCTGATAATTAATGGCTTAGTTCTGGAAAAACAGAATTTGTAAAATCCATATTTGAGCATTATAAATCTTACATCAAGTAATAATACTTACTACTAAGAAAGCATTTTTGTACATTTGAAGTGCTAAATTTAGATCTCTGTAACTCATTCATATTTCAGAAAGTATGAATTATTTTTGAAATAGTCTGTGTGGTACTAGTGCACATATTATCTTTACTTGAAGGATGCCATTTACTTTTTCAGATCAGGTAAATAATGATCTTAATAAAGTGCATACTATCTCAACTTTAAGGAGGGTATTTACGTTTTCATTTTATCTGATGTCAAAAATAACAAGTCAGGTAGTGCAAACTATTCTAAATATGTTACTCAATCATTCTAAAATGGTCTTTTATGGTCTCAGTTTTCCGATGAGCAAAGTAAGGCAGAAAGAGATGATGCAAGGACTCTCAAACTGGTTGGGATGAAAATGTGGGATCCTTCAGCTCTACAATTCTGAAAGAATACTATAACAATTTTATTATTATAAAATAGTTAAATATGTAAATTTACAAATCTAAATATATTACCATATATAAATACGTATTATATAAATAGAATTTATAAAATTATAAGTAGTTAAATGTTTAAATAATTAAAATTTTTTATTATTATAAAAATTTATACCTGTGAAGCAAAAGGGATGGAAAAATACTGAACATTTATGCCATGAAAAAAGCAGCAATTACACTTGATGATTTATTCACTACAATTTGGAATTAACTTTTTGGAGGAGAATGTGATTTCTAGTAAATTATTCTTTATAATCAAATTCTGTGGTATGAAAGAAAAAGATATCTGATCTCTCAATTTATTTTTCAAAAACAATAATACAGTGGATGTGTTCCGAGTGGAAAGACTAGACTTAAAATTGAAACAACAGAGCTACCTTTCATCATTGCTGCTTTATTATCTGCAAGTACTTCACTGATTTATCATTCAGTTTCAGTTTCCTTCTTTATAAAATATAAATAATGACACTAACCATATCAAGCTGTTTTGAGGATGGAAATTAGTTAATGCAAAAAGTGCCTGAGAATTAATACAGTATCTTTTCAGAATCCTCATTACTTTTTTCATTAATCTTTTTATAATGGCAAAAAAATAGGGTTCGATTAAAAAATGTTTTCCCAAATTCATGTAACTGTACAGGAAAGTTATCCAAAGTAATAAGAAAAATGAGCACATCTTGTCAACCTGAGTTTCGAATTATAATTAACAGCTGATAGACCTTAAAACGTTGGTATTTGCTCTCTTAAGGAAGTTTTATTGTATCAATTCACATTTTCTCTATGTTATAGATAATTCTCATATGGAAGAGAACAAATTTATTTCTAAGCATTCTTATGGACTAAAATACATATTATCATTGAAAAATATATATTTGGCGTGCAGCTTTAAACCCAAGTAGTGGGCCTTATATATTTTCTGATATTTTTCTAATATTCTTCAGTGTTTAAGGTTGAATCTCTGTTCAATCCTAAACATTTTGACTAGACTGATGATACATACTTTTATAGAAATGTTGTAGAGTGAGTTAGATTTCAAGAAAATGATGCTTTGTTTATGAAAATATATATATATATATATATATATATATATATATAAATAAGGCAGTCTTGTACAAATGAACACCCTTGGAATCTTTTATGGTTGCGCTAGTAGAATTGTTATGATTCTAACAAAAACTAATGGACAAGTTCTGATGTGGCAAGCTTTATAATGCATCCTGAAGAGAATTTATTTCAAAATGAGATGAAAAAAAAATTGTCTTCTTCAGTCTCCCGCATTGTAATCAATATTCAAATAAGTATTTCTAAAGAAGTAATTCAATCCTACATCTCAGAAAAAGAAAATTTATGTTAGATTTCTTTCAATGTCTTTTGAGAAAAAAATTTGAGGTTTCTTGCATAACATGTCATGCTTTACAACTTTCCACTTTCCCAGCTAAGAGAAATTCCTTGATGTTTCCTTTTTCAGTTTGTTGAGACTTTGTAATTTTGATCCTGAATTTTTTTTCTTTCTTTCTTTTTTTTCTTTTTTTTTGTGGCACTGGGAATCAAACTCACAACCTCATGCCTGCCAGACAGGCGCTTACGCCACTGAGCCAAACTCCCAGCCCTAGTGTTTTGAGGCAGGGTCGCACTATGTAGCTCAGGCCGGCCATGTGCTCAAATCGTAGCCCAAGCTGGCCTCGAACTCACAATGCTCCTCCTACCTCAGCCTTGGGAGTGCTGGGATTAAAGGCATGCACCACCATGCCCAGCTGATCCTAAATGTCTTATGTTCTTTTAAATTTTGTCAGTCATTAAAATGATGATGTGGCTACAAACAACACATAATTCTAGAATCACATTTTCATGAATCCTTATTAGAGCTAATATTTTGTTCTATGTTAGAGGAGAAATCATCAGAAATAGACATTTTGACTGCAACTGGTAAGAGTAAATCAGTGAAAGAAAGTATTTATTTCTGGGTTTTTAGTAATCTAATTGCTTAACTAGGAAGACGCATAAAAGAGTTTCACAAAGACAATGAAACTTCTGAAGAATGTGTAACTGGAAATCAATGAAATTAAAGTTGAGGAAACATTTTATTTCTAATTGCAATAGTTGTGATTTTGGCTAAATTACTTATCTACCCTGTGTCTTTTATGCAGTTTGGGCTAAAAAATATTTACAGTACTACAATTTACAATTTTGTTTAATTCTCATTAAGATACCTGTAAGTCATATAATAGTCTGCATATAAAAGTTAAAAGAGAAGAGAAATTGAATATCAATCTTTTTATAAATTGTTTTTCATCCTCATTGGCAAGCATGTAATACACCAAATTATTTTATAATCTGTTCAAAGACACATAAATAGAAAACTGAGGGAATGTGGGCATGGAGGCTCATATCTGTAATCCCAGTACTTAGGAGGTTGAGGCAAGAGCATCTCTGTGAGTTCGAGGCCACCCTGAACTGCACAGTGAAGCCCTGTTTCAAGAAAAAGACAAACCTCCCCCACAAAAAACAGGAATTGGCTCCTGAACCCCTTGTTCATTCACTCTCTAAATGAAGTGATTTTCCAATAAAGTTCAGGTGCTTTTCCATGTATTTATCTGTGTTCCATGGACATGATTGAATAATCAGGAATGAAATCTTTATCTCCGATTTGCGTGGATCTTAGAGGTTAATTAATGGTTGTTAATGTTTTTAAATTTATTATGAATTTTAAACTAGCTTGATAATAAGGCTTTTTACCACATATTTTTCTGGAATAATAACTTTACATTTAAGTCAGTATAATAATATAAACTGTGTAATTTATACCACAGTTATGCATCGAAATTATACCACAGTTGACAGTTTAGATGCAGAATATACGTCAAAATATCCTAGTATTACTTGATAGTAAGATTCTATGTACTCAATGAGAAAACTGAAAAGCTAGATCTCCTCTAAAATACAAGATATTTGAAATTTTTATAAATTATATAATTAATCAGAGCTCAGGAAAGTGGATATAAATTAAACATACTGTTTAAGAAAATTATTGTTTTATTTGTTCTGAGAAAAATAATGAATTCATTACAACTCTGGATGTGAGGTTATTAAATCAAGGAAGAGAGGATTCTTTCAGAAATATTTCTGATCAAAGCTGCTTTATTTGCACTGTGTCATCTCTTCTGTCTGTATTCTGAGCCTTGTTAGAAAATTTCTTTAGGGCATGCCTCATGTTCTGAAACACTTAACATTCCGCGCTATCTTCTTAGAACTTGCTTTTCATTTCCTGTGCTGGGTAAACCAGTGATTTTGACCTTTGTTCTATGAAGAAAGGACTTGGAGATAAAACAAGAATTATGAAGTGTTGTCACCTTTTATACAATGTAAAAATAATATTTTAAAATATTGTGAGCAAGCATGCATTAAACAAAATATAAAGTGAGGTACATAGCATAGCTTCCAGGCAGATATACTTACAGATTAGTTTACAGTCAATGCCTTAGGCTTTCTTTATATAACTACAAAGATGCCACTTATTTGCATTCTTATTTCCATATACCTTTTTAGTCATCTACATTATTATTTGGATGGCAAAAATAATTAAGCAATATAGTACATTACTGTGTACTACTAACACATTCTAAGCAATGTAAGCACTACATGCATGCATTTAAATCTCTTAATTACAAACAACGTTGTCGTGTTGATAATAAATGTCTTGTGTTCATTTGAAATATTCTATGAAAGCATCCATTCTATTCTATTCATATGTAACTACATTTTAGTTATTTATCTTCTTCCACAGATATTCTATAAAAAGAGAAAATAAAAACAAAAAAGAACTAAAAATGAGAAATGCAAGAAGCAATTTAGAGATCATTTATTATTTTTATTATACTGTAAAACAGTAGTATTCAAATTTGTCATTGGCATCAAGTACAAATTTTTCACTTTACTTGAACTGATCTTGGCAAAGCAGAACTTCACAATTCTTTTTTTTACAAACTTTAATATTCCATTCATTCAACAAACTTGTTATCCACTGATTAATATTGAGTACTATGGTAGAGGTTGGAGATGCAAAGTGAATAAGACACAGACAGTTTTACTGTCAAGACAATGTACAAGTAATTACACAATTAATAGAGACTGATACTTTCCATGACTGGAGTAATTACAGGATTCTGTAGAAGCACAGAAGGAGGAATAAAGTATTTCAGTTGGCATTATGGAGGATATAAAATTGGAGGTTTAGAAGAAATTCACCAAGAAATGAAGAGCTGCATTGAATGAAAAAAAAAAAAAAACATTCTGAGGCTTTAACAGATTCTCCAGGTGTACATCCATTCCTCTTTGAGACTGAGTTCAGAAATGTTAAGCTGAAATGTGCCTCAGAAAGTATAATCAACCCCACATTGCATAGTGAAGACCTATGGCATTGGTATGACTTAGCGTCAAGAAATAGAAGTTAATGATGGGATTATCAGAACTTGGGTCCAAGGAAGGCTTTTATGCACGTCCGTTCTGCTATAGTTTCCTATTAAGTCCTTACTTGATGACTTCTCCAGCCATCTCTGCAGAAAACTTAGTCATTCCAATGTTGAATATGACTATGTAAATCTTCCTCTTGTGAGTTTCACAATTGTAATTCAAAAAATATTGGCCTTAGTCAGTTGTGTTGATTATTGAGAAAAAAATTAATCGTGTTTGTGAATTATGTCTTCCACCTTAATAGCTAGATTTGATTGAGCAAGCCAAATGATTATGTGATAATCAGCCAGCATCATGGCCATTATTGCATCACAAAATGATCAACTGTCCACAGTTTAATTTGGTCATGTCTCCATGACAGCCGTGAAATGAAACACAGTTATAAAACTAAAAAGAAGATGCAAACTATATTTGTTTAATTGGTCAAATTAAATTTTACTATATGGAATGGATTAGGCTGAAGAAATGAGAGTAATAAGCTGTGATCTTTTGAAAGTGTAAATTTAGTTTACTATATTTCAGAGTTTTCTATTTTGTTAATTGAGTGGTTCTTCCTAGGAAAAAAATTATAATTTGTTTAAATTTGATTATTTTGGAATTATTTTCTCCTATGGAGAAAAAAAAATGCTTCCATTACAAGGAAGAGCTTTGAAATCAGTAGGAGAAAAAAATATAATTGAATAGTTAAACCGTTCTTTGAAGATAATCATATATGGTTATATGTCTAGTTTACTATACATATATCCAGGCCAAAAAAGATAGCAGAAGGTAACTGGTTTTATAAATTCCACAAATCAAATGTACCAAGGATTCAAGGTATATGTTGAATTCCAGAATTTCCCATGTATATAATTGAACACCATGTATCCAATCAATAGAAAAGTTATGAACTCAAAGTAGAGAACTCACCCTCCAAATTACTGAATTAGCAATACTGCAATTGGTTAATTAGATATCAAATACAAAAGAGTATGAGTTTCCTGTCAATTTCAATAGAATATAGCAATATGGTATAGATCCACAAATGGGGATGAGGAAGATAATAAACTCCACAGTCCTCTAATTACACTACCATCCACCTAAAATTCTGCAGATTGGTGGTTGCCCTGCTTTAGCATCCAGGTCTAAATTTTTTAAATAGAATAATAATAGTAGTTGTACTAAAATGAGACAAGATGTGTTGTTCAAGTTGTTGTGGAGCAACGGTTTTTACATCTAACTTTTGTTCTTGGTCTGATAGAGTGATATGAGGTATATGGACAGTGAGTAATGTTCTTATATAACTAGATGAATCTGAAAGACAACCAGAGGTAAACTATTTTCTAAACTATTATAAAATAACTAAGATCTCCCTTTCAAGGACAATGTGCACAGTATAAACAGATAAATGAGGTACACTCAGAATCAGCTGGCTAGACCCAACTAACTTTCTCTAGTACGGGCAAGATTAAGATTCTTGGTGCTGCCACTCTTGTGAAGTGTCAAACTACTTTGAGATACACTTTGTCAATAGGAGTGTTAGTCTCTTTTTTAGCATCTAATAAAATGCCTCAGCCTGGGTACTTACAAAGAAATAAGAACCATTTAGATCCATGTTTTCAAGTCCACAAGTTTAAACAGCATTGCACAGGGTTTTGTCAACCTCCTTGACCATGTTACCTTGTGGCAGATGACATCACAATGGCAGAAGCAGAACAGCAAGAGGTTGCCTTGTGAAACAGGAAGCCATCAGCTTCTAGAGTCCCTTGAGGATTATGTTAATCATGTCCTGGGGCAAAGTTCTAATGACCTAGGGACCTACCACGAGGATCTACCTCTTTAATGTTCCAACATTGCTTATTTTTGTCACATACTGATCAACAAGATTTTAGCACATAAACCTTGAGGACAAATGACATCAAAACCTCAGCAGTGGTTTCAAGAGAATGTAGCCAATGGGAAAGAAATACAATTGTCCATCTAAATTTTTAAATAAAATATTTATAGAGACTAGAGCCTGAACAGTCCTGCCTTAGAGAATATAGAGAAATATCTTGATGTTCTTATTCTGTTAATTTTCACTATTAACTTACAAATATTTTTAATTTTGTTTTTGGTTTGTTGATACTTTTTTATTTTACAGTAAAATTTTTGGCATGAATGACTGTAAAGTAAACAAAGGTCACTGTCTAGTGACATGCTACTATCTTCATTTGTCTGGACAGTTGTTAACAAGCATGTAATATACATGAAATGTTTGTTTATGTTTACCATATTTATAGTAGCTTCCTGATAGTACTGAACATGTGAAGACAGGAAATTACTGCAAACTTCAGTACCCATTTAAAAAGTTGGAGGCTATGTTAAGAACCCTGAAAACTTTTACCTATACACTTAAAATTTACTTTGTAAGATTGATTTTGCATTTAGACTAAATCGCTTGCTTTCAATTTCTAGTTTTCATGTGCGTATATGAAAAAAGATAAAAGGTTTCAGTAACAGATTAATTTCACAAATACCTAAGTAATACAAATGTCATATTAGTTTCATTATGTACTTCAATTAGAGTATCAAAGAACAAAATTATAATTCTAATAAATATTGTATGTTTTCATTTAGTTTATGCAATCCACATAAAGTTTTAGGAAATCTGTTACATTAAAGGGGAAATATATGACATTATTATAAATGCTAATATAAACTCCCTGTTCAAATTTGAAGATTTTTTTTTGAGATAATAATGGGAATACAAGTTTTGATACAATGTAGTATAAAAATGAAAGTAGAATCTTACTAATTGAAAAAAATATAAGAATTGCAAATGTACTTAGAATTGCTTTGGATGAAATCTAACTACTAATTGAACTATCATATTCAAAGAAGAGAAACAACGTGAAATGTCAAATTATAAAACTAGTTTTACATGTATAGTGAACTTTCTGTTATGAAGCTGATGCTAAATATAAAAGAATACATCAACATACCAGTATGTTTTCTGACTGTTTTTTTATCAATTAATTTAAACATGTATGAACTTTTCAATTCTATGTTCCAAATCAATTACATACATAATTGTTTTAACTATTTTGCATATGAACTCCCAAATTTCTTTGTATTTTATGTTAAATTTTTTTGAAATCTTTAATGAGTATCTAAAAAATAGATTACCAAATGACTTTAAAGCTTTTATTGAACCAAAGCTCTCATTAAAATAACACATGTAAGCAGGAAAACATTAAAATTTATTCCCACAAAAGCAGGACAGGAACTAAACAAATTAGTTGATGAGAGATTCCAGTTTTCAAGGTATAATTTTGTAATTGCAGTTTAAAATATTTCCATTGATAGAAGTCTCCTTTGATTGTATTCCTAGTTTTCACTTGATATATTTATATCCTGTAAAGTAAAGAAATGAAATAGAATCTGGCATTTCTGTTCGGCAGAGCATTCACAATGAACACAGACAAGGCCATTCTTTTATTAATTATATTTTGTCAACATATTTGTGAAAGTCAGAAGTGAGCTAGAAGTACAGAACACATGCAAACTCTTACCTAAAATGTTTATGTGTTGAATTTAAAAGACTCAAATAATAGAAATTTAAATCTTCTATTTCTCAAAATTTACTGTCATCCTTCTACATAAATCAGTATGCATAGAGAATGTAATCGACCTATAATCCTGTGAGAGAAATCAACTAATGGTGTCAATTTTGTTGAAGAAGTCAGTTAGTCCTGGTTTAGATGACAGAAATGCATGATCACTTGTACTTTCAACTTTTGTGCACCTTTAGAAATCAGGAAAATCTAGGTTTTCTACAGGTGCCAATGGACGTTACACGGGAGGATGCTTCCATGGAAGGCATTTAAAAATCTGCACTATTTTTAATTACATCTGGCATTCAAATCACATGTAAACAAAAAGTACATCAGTTATATGGATACAGCTTAATATTGTTATTTTTCAACCAAAAGTTTTATAATCCTGAAGAAACGATCTACCTATCAGTGCAATCTCAGTAAAATAGTTTGATTTCAACTCGACTATAGATTGCTTTTTTGCAGCAAGGTGAGTTATAAATAGGTAAATAAATTAGTCACACAGGTAAACACTCTCATACAGATAAATGACTCCCAAAATACTAATAATACTTTTACTTCAACTGCGAAGTTTAAGTGAAATGATTAATGATTGTAATCTTTCTTAAATAACCTGAGAAGAAGTAGTTACTCTTACATAAAATATATACCAATGTAGACTAGATACTGGATGTCTGAAGACTGACTAGTTGGCATTTGGGGTAACGTTTTTCTTTCATCCTCTCTGAGTAGCGGGGCATTTTACAGAAATCAGAACTGTTGTTTGACTGTTACATTTTAGTTTTATATTTCAGTATAGATACCTCTTTAAAAAAGGAAATTACCTGTTTGAAATCATATGTACTCATTGGAGACCTAGAGATGATGCCTGTTTTCTATAGACATATGTGTAGGAGTCATATTAGAGATATAATGAAGGTTAACAAGAAATTACCAGGGTGCAATTCACGTTAGGGAGAATTCAGCCAATCTAAAATTTCTTAACTACCATTTTGTATTCCTGAACCTATACTTAGTGATATTCTCTCTAATTCTAAATTTTTAGTAAATTGATTTCAACCTCTATATGACTGAATGAATATTGGGTAAGCCTAGACACATTTATCCATTTTAATGTAACAACTTATCATGAAATGATAGAGCATTGCATAAGACATTAGTTTCCTGATAGATGAACAGAAATAGTGAAGTGATCAGTTTCTAGCAAATCAAACAAAAAAGATTCAGATCTGATACATAATAAAAGCAATGTCAACAGCAGCAACAAAA